>MJUU01026703.1:17360-56434 GCA_002080025.1 Modiolus philippinarum
GCAATCCAAAAATAATTATATACAAAAATAAACATGGGGCGCACACAAAGCACTGTCCAATTGTGATGTGCCCCCAGTATGCTAATAATAAAATTGCATTTCCTCCCATACACCCACATTCTCTTACATTCTTACCAACCCATACCCCTATGCATTGTTCCAAATATTTTTAAAAGGTTGCCACTTGTTTTCAATCAAAGTCCCAACTGCAGGAGATTAATACCATATAACTGACATTTTTCTATTTCATAAGTTTTTTTCAATACAAGAGTTAAACCCCCTATGTATGGCCTAGACATATTATATCTACAAGAGTTAATGTAATATTTTACATCAAGTATAAGTAGATTGATAGATAAGCCAAAGGTGTCAGAACCAAGCAGAATGTCCTTTGGACTGAATTTTACATTAAGTGCACATTTGGTTTTTAGTATTTCTTCCAATCCAAGCCAAATATTCCTGATGAGATGACATTCACAAAATAAATGCACAATGGTTTCTTTTGTCTCATTACAAAAACTACATAAGTTGGATTCTTTTAATCTAAATTTATACAACATATCATTTGTGCTTAGAATTCTATGAAGAATCTTGTATTGAAAATTAATAAGTTTATTATTCTTTGTAATTTGAAAAGGTCGCTGATAGATAACGTCCCAATCCAAAATTTCAATATTCAGTTCCTCACACCATTTTGTTTGTTGTTTAACTGGTGACTCTGATAACCTTGACAGAAATTTATTATAAAAAATTTTACATGGCTTTGGATTTCCTTTTACTATTAAGTAAGAGTCATTTGTTATTTCATCTAGTTTAGAAGAACCTTCTATAATATTTTTCCAATCCTTTGGTATGGTGTGAAGAACTGAATAATATTGAAGAAAATTAACTTTAATATTATACTGTATTTCAAATTCCTCATGTGACATAAATTCCATGTTTTCTTTTAAAAGATCGTTTACAAAAAATATTCCAGCATCAACCCATTTTTGAAAGAATATGGTTCTATTATTTATTTTTTAATTGAATCATTAAACCATATGGACTGGCTCAAAATGCTGTCGGCTCCTTCCGGTGTATCACAACACAGACTACTCCAATTTAAAATATATATCCCTCCAAAAAGTGTTGAATTTATGTGCAACAGTTTTAATTCCATTTGATGTCATTAACCAAATTTTATCCCCACCATATTTGGTATATTGATCAATAACAAGAGTTTTCCATGGCGACATATTTAGTGGGTCAAGTAGTTTGTTTACCCATGACATTTTCAAAGCTTTACAAAAAGATTCTAAATGTGGCATTTTCAGGCCACCAGAATCATATGGACCTATCATTACATTACGTTTAATTTTATCTGGTTTGCCAGTCCATAAAAAATTAAAGAAAACATTTTGTATTTTTTTAACAATAATGGGTGGAGGATTTGGTAAAACAGTGGGAGATTGAATAAGAATCGGCAAGGCTAAAGATTTAATGACAGTTATTTTGCCTAAGTATGTGAGGTCTCTATATATCCATGAATTTAATAACCGTTCTACTATTTCAATCTTATCCTCAAAATTCACAAGAGTCCTGTCCACATTTTTCAAATCAAATTTAATAACTAATAAGTTGTAAAATGTTTGACGCCATGATATTACTGATGAAAATG
Source organism: Modiolus philippinarum (assembly GCA_002080025.1). Taxonomy (NCBI): domain Eukaryota; kingdom Metazoa; phylum Mollusca; class Bivalvia; order Mytilida; family Modiolidae; genus Modiolus; species Modiolus philippinarum. Next base: position 19,018 of record MJUU01026703.1, read on the forward strand.
GGAAATTCGCTTTTCGAAAGTTAGAATCATTACGCTTTAGAAAGTTCAGAGTTATCAATTTTGAGGTCCAGGTCAAGGTATGATGATGATAGTAGTGTATCAGATGTCTTTTGAGTTCATTTTTTGTATATCAGATGAATGTAATTCCAATTGAGAGTTTACAATAAAATAACATTTAATCAAAGGACTCGGCTTGTATATTTTCTGAACTAGCCCTTTCATTAACCTGGCTTCTAATAAGGTATAAGGAAAAGTTATATAGTTCATTGACAAGTAAAAAAATTACATCTGCAAAATCAAATAAAAACAATAGATTGAAAACTTTACTATCAGGAAATGGAAAATATGACTTCTCAAACAACATCTGATTTAGTCCTCATGTTTATAAATCGAAAGTTGAATTGTTTTCCGTAATGATTTTATGGTATAATTGAGCCATTTTTTGAATAAAAACATTAATAAACGAAAAGGATATTGACAAATAATATGGAATTGTGCTTGTTAAACACTGCAAATTTTGTAGCGTACCTTTTTGACTTTTGAAACTCCTCCTTTTCATTTCCAGGGTTACTGAAAACTAGAGAGTAACTTACCTAGTTGGTGATATAAAGAATGTTTTATTGTAATTTTTTTCATATTATTTATGCTACTTTAATAGATAATAAAGTCCCTATCGGAAAATCCCAAGTTTCGGTCTGAAATTTAATTCAAGATTTTGTTTTATTTAAATAAATATAGATATAAAAAGATATTTTGTGCAATGACCACAAATTAACGTAAATGAACAAAGTAGTAGGCCATGGTATGGTAGCCTACATTAAAAAAAAGTAAAATTACACCAAAATATACAAATTGAAAAAGCTAAAAAATATCAAAAGGGAATAGAATCAAATTTGTCCGACGTTTTTGCCAGTTCAGCCTTCTTCTAATGGCAACCAGGAAAAAAATCGAAAAAGTGTGACGGATACAATAGCAAACTACCAACTGGTACTTTGCCCTTTTATGCTTCACACTTTTGGTAGTTTGTTCTTGAATCCTTCACACTTTTGGTATTTTGCTCTTGTATCCTTCACATTTTTGGTAGTTTGCTGTTGTATCCTTCACATTTTCGGTAGTTTGCTGTTGTATCCTTCACATTTTTGGTAGTTTGCTCTTGTATCCTTCACATTTTTGGTAGTTTGCTCTTGTATCCTTCACATTTTTGGTAGTTTGCTCTTGTATCCTTCACATTTTCGGTAGTTTGCTCTTGTATTCTTCACATTTTTGGTAGTTTGCTCTTGTATCCTTCACATTTTGGTAGTTTGCTCTTGTATCCTTCACACCTTTTTCTATTTTTTGTCCCGGTTGCCATTAGAAAAGGTCGTACTGGCCGCAACGTTTGGCACTCTTCTTTCTACTCCCTATCGATATTTTTAGAATACAAAAATACCCAAGTTGCAAAATTTACAGCTGTTTTTTAATTTGTATATTTTTTCTATTTGGTACTGGGATTAACAGTTGCTTTCTTCATGTTGTCTTCAAATACAATTGTTTTTGCGTTGCTCTGGACACTAATATAATGAAGGAGAGGTTTGGCCTACCATGATACCGGTTCAATTCACGATAATACCGGTTCAACCCACCATGGCTTTTGAAATACCCGTACAATGGTAACCGTTGCTGTTTACAAGTTTTTTTGCATCTATGTCTTTTTTGCCCCTTGGATTTGGACTTCTGGCAATAATGTTCCATTATTCTGTTTTAACTCTCATTCTCGGTATAATATTAATTTCTTTGTGAAGATAATTTTTATCGAGGTCACGGTGGCTGTGATTTCACGAGAATTCATTTAGATGTCAGTCTCTCCGATTATGTAACATTATCATGCTACGTATAAGCTGATATGAAATACATTTTTGTTTTGTTTTGTTATTAGCAATATTTATAGTGACATGCAATATAAATTAATGATATCGGGTGTTCTGGTCAATATCTCTGAATATACAGTGGACCATATGACCATCTCTCAGCCAATCACATTTCCCGAAAGATATAAAGATTTTTTTTTTTGGTTTTTTGTTGTTTTTTTTTCATTGCGCTTTCTCTTAGTTTAATTGTATCATGTGAAAATGACCAAATGAATCAATGGCAGTAGAACACCGAAGGAACAAAGGGGTGAAATTCACAAAAATCGAAGTCCAAAGACAGGGCAAAAACGAGAACACAGAAAACAATGACGTTAGACACAAAAACAATGACGCCAGACAGACACAAAGCACAGAACCAGAAACCACAACATTCAGAACAAAGGCACTCACAGTGTGAACTCCAGTGAAACTGAGAGTGACATCAGGTGCTCCGGAAGGGTGAGCATGTCCTGCTCTGTTAACAGCACCCGTCACACGGTCAGTGAGGCATATAAATGTTTTGAAAGATCTGAATTTCAGGTATGTCCAAGACACGATGTAGTCACGATATCGTCGACATCGTTTAACTGTTGCTAATGGCAACGTTTATTATAAGATGGAACTGTACTTGCTTTGAATAATTATAACGTCAACAACGGTAATGATGGGTTGCACTTGGTTGTCGATATCAACGATATCGTCAACGTCGTTACGATATCGTAACAGCATCGTAAGCAAAGTTCAACTTTATTGTATATTGTCATTAGCACTAACATTTAATCAGCACTTTGTCGATATCGTCGATATCGTCAAGATCGACACGATCGTCGACAAAGCTAGTACTTAATATGAAGTGGTCTGTCGATATCGACGATATCAGCCAAATTTTTACGATATCGTCAACATAACAAGTAAGACACCACTTGTTGGTCGAAATCGACGATATCGTAAACATCGTTACGATATCGGTGCAACATCGTCAATAAGACTTAAACTCCACTTTTTTATGTTTGTCGATGTCGACGATATCGACGATATCGACAACATCGTTACGATATCGTAACTACATCGTAATAACGCTTATGTTAAAGCTGAACTTGTCGATATCGACAACCATGATAAAGGTACTGTTTTTATTTGTCGATATCGACGATATCGTCAATATTGTTACAATATCGTATAAAACGCTATGTTCAAACTGTACTTGTCGATATATTTGTCGTAACAACATCTTGAACAGACAGTATTGGATATCGAAGATGTAGCATAGTACTGGCCTTTAACTGCCCTAGTAGAACGACGGATCCACACACACACACGTGTGGCTAGCAATTGCTTGTGCGGATTGTGTATCCTGTTTGATAGTATTTCTTCAACGTTAAGCACTCCCCATATGTGGAGAGAGAACGGGCGTCCCCTGGGCTAACGCCTTACCTCCGCTCGTACCTCGCTGCCGGGGGTGCTAGTTAATCAAGTGATAGTACAAAATGGGATGTTTCTCCCCTCAATGCTCAAACGCCGCAGCCAGGAAGCCGGCTTGGCTTAGGTGGGGGACACAGGGAATAAAAAGGGTTCTTCCCTCAATGCTAAAACGCCGCAGCAGTCCGCCAAATTTTTAGCTGAGCTTTTGGGTAAGTAATCCAATGAATAATTTGAGAATCCTGAGTTAATCTGTAACTGACTGAATGAGGTTCTTGGTTAATAATGTTGTGTGGATGAGAAGCAACTGTATTGGCATCATTGCAAGAATTTTTTAGTAAAAAGATACAAAGTATTCGGCCACTGGATCAATCATCTTAGAAAAACTTCGGTTGTAACTTTCATCATTTTGTATTCAAAATAGGTAACTTTAAAATGCAAAAAAACCTTACATTGAGTAGCAGTAAAGTTTATAGCTCCGATAATACGTCTTAGCTGGATTACAATGAATGGGTAACTGTGTTCAACACAGAATTCATGGTAAACATATAGTTCTTAAAAATTAAGCCTTTTGTATTTCGAGCGAATATGGAGATGACGCCTCTTATAAGGGTGATAACGGTATCTACAACGGGGACGAGACCAGGACACCTTGACACTTTGGAGCATCTCTTTGGGTTGAAGAAGAGTTTTCTGACTGCAGACGACATCTTGCATTGTTTGGCATAAAAACTTAAATGGGATTAGGATAAATATTAGTTACGATTAATATAAGTTGATTCCGCAACTCGTTTAATCCGTCTGCGTTGTTCGGCACTCGTGACATTTTTTATTGATATTAAAAACGGTCAATTAGTTATACTATAATTATTTATGCTTCGATATCCCGGCGACATCGAATCGTGTTTGTCGATATCGTCGATATCGACAGTGGTATTTGAATTAAAGTTATTCATTCCATTATAGAAATTTGTTAAGACTTTGATATCGAATCGTGTTTGTCGATGTCGTCGATATCGACATTGATATTTGAATGTAAGCTATTCATTCCATTATAGCAATTATAGAGACTTCAATATCGATCGAATTGTGTTTGTCGATATTGTCGATATCGACATCGGCATTAGTTTTAAAGCTATTCATAATATTAAAGCAATTTATTAATCTTCGATATCGATTCAATATCGAATCGTTTTTGTCGATATCGACATCAGCATTGGTCTTTGACATGTATGATGAATTTACGCATTTTCCTGGTGTATGTCAATATTTTGTCATTCTTTGGTCACTTTAAATAATATTGTTGTAATAAAAAGATATGCATTGATATTTATACATATTTTATTGCATTATTCGTACAAAAGGGAATCAGTGACAAAAGTCCATTAAAACAAGCAAGTGTGTCAGTTTATGGAATAATATATGCATGTCATTTATCGTTTTTTTATTATCACGAAAGCTAAAAACCTGACATATATATCTATAATTTGAGCAAACGTTTTATGTACTATTAACAATGATTGTGTCAACATGTTTACTTTATCCTTGATAAAGAAGTTATTTTTATTATTATTATTCTGAGATATAAGGACATTACTGCCCCTTTTCCTTAAGAAACATGCATTGCAACCTCAACACTGCTTATAACAGATACAAACATATACACAAATATGAACTATAAAAATAAAAATTATCACGGCTGCGTCTTTTCGTCATAGTTACACAAATAAGGAACCTGGAAATAGAAAATAGAAAATGATCTATCAGTAATCATATTTTATTAGTTAATAATTAATTATTTCTATTAGAAATTTCAAATATGGTTGTCACCTTGTAAATTACCATGATCTAATTATTTGCAGTACTATTGGTGCATTATCTTTTCTTATAAATGTTCATGTTAACATATGTGTTATGGTCTCATGTTCATTTACTCCATATCCTTTTGTAAAATATGTGGTAATAGCAGAGATGTCTACGAACAACATGGATATAACCTAATTACCTAAATACACAGGAAAAAAAATTAATCGAGAAATACTATTTAAGAACAATATAAATGTGTATATACAAAAAAACAAACATTGCTCTCAGATTGGAGATGTTGTGACTCCTAATATTTTGGGTTTAACTTGATCATGGTAATGGCATACATTTTCGACATGAATGCTTTACCTGAAATGATCAATCTCGACAACGTCGGTCTCGACTCTTCATGCTGTTCATATTTAGGATCATTTTTAGGAAACTGCGTTTACAATGCTTAATAAGGATATCTGAATGCTACGTTATTGTACAATTTCCAGATATAGAATAAGTGTTTTCGACATAAAACCAGGACTTGTGTTTTTGCTTATATAATATTTTAGTGCGTATAATTGAAAATTATCTGATGTTGATTCCTTCCATCAAAGAAACTTTTTGTTTTGGAATCAATTAAGAAATAACATGTTCTTTATGTACTTACTCAGGAAAAGATTTGGATTTGACATTAATGACTGCATTTGTCCATATGTTCCACGTTCACGTACATGTTCAAAACCTTCGTCTAAAAATCCCTTTGAAAGTGGGAAACCACCTACAATGAAAGCATTGATTTTCATTATTACATTCTGTAATGATTTGAAGCTAAAATCAATCAAGTTGAAGAACGACCATCATATCTGTGCATTTGTCTCTCCTATATGTCCTATATGTATCAACATATGGAATTATGTCCGTTGTGCATTTACTCAATATTTTATTAAGGTTAATCCCTGATGGGAAAGACCGATGGTCATGACTCAAGATCATAATCACTGTTCCAGACAAAAAAAACATATTAATCTGGCTGGTTTGAAGCAAAAGCAGGGCTTACGAAATCATTCCCTGAAAGGAATATTGTAAGAAGAATGTTTTAAAAGGTTTCAAGAGTAAAATCTCTCTCTAATGTCATTCTAATACAATGTAGTTCAATTAAATTTTTGAATTTCCATAAATAATGATTTTGACTGATACTTAATACTGTTTATACATACATGTATAAAAAAATACCGAAGTTAATTTATTTTCTGCGTATGCGCATTTCGACAACTTTATGTCTCATCAGTGCAGATCGAACCAAAACATTTGGAAGTCCATAAACCGAAAAACATTTTCAAGCTGATATAGAACAAATAACCAAAAGGGTCTAAACAGAAAAGCCAAAAATCAGCTAAGGACAGAGCTATGCATGAGGGAGATACTCCTTAGTTTTGAACGAAATTTTGCAAAATTTAGATATTGCAAGTTTTAACAAAATCGGTTTTCGGGTCAGCACCAAAGTACTGACTACTGGGTTGGTGAATACCATCGGGAACTAACAGCCCACCAGCAGAGGCATCGGCCCAGTGGTAATAAATAACAAAATACCGAAGTTACTATTAATTTATTTTCTGCATATGCGCATTTCGACAACTTTATGTCTCATCAGTGCAGATCGAACGAAAACATTTGGAAGTCCATTAACCGAAAAACGATAACAACGGCAGTAGAATATCGAAGGAACAAGGGAAATTATGATTACAAAAATCGAAGTCCAAAGACATGGCAAAAACGATACACTATCTAATTATTATAATATTTAATATCTAAACAATTCAACGTGCAATAGCAGCACCCTTATGTTTTTTCTGTGTGCTTTTTATACCAGAACAAGTTAATTATCCAAGCATTATTATGCACAATTTACAGACAGCGTGTCTGCAAAATATGACTGATGAAGTAGGCACCCACCTGCTTTGCAAGTTTTGAAGGGGATAATATCACATAAAGACTTTTCGGACTGTAAAGAAATAATATATCCCTCTTGATATAATTGATATAAATAATATGCAATGCGAGTTCATGACGGATATTTGTTTGCTTTGAAAAATAATTAGCTGCTATCCCTGTTGTCTAAGATCGAGAATTATCCACTGGGTCCCGCCATATTTTTGCACTTTCTTTACAAATCTATTTCTCTGGACCCCATGTAAAAAAAACACAAAATACCAGAAAAAGAAAACCAAAACAAAAAACACAACAAAAACGAACATTGAACCAACATAATATATATGTTTATGTATGAATTGATTCAATGTGCTTGTAGAGACCATGTCATTGTGCATTTATTCCATATATTTTTGTTGTTAATTTAGAGCAATTCATGTTTACTCCGTATCCTTTCATTGCTTATAACTTAGCCCCCCCTCCCGAGCACCTGTTGATGCTCAAAGTTTTTGTAGACGTTCACACTGCTAATGCTTTAGATTTTTTGGCGTCCTTCATCATTTATATATTATTTTGTCCTTAGCATGCTGTCTGAATTCTTGTTGGATATGAATTGCCGTGTTTTTTTTTATTTTTGATTTTGGAATTTTCCCTTTACTCGTTTTTAATTCGGTGTTGTGAACACTTGAAATTTGTCTATCCTGCAGGGTTGAGTCCGTAAAAAGATTCCCTGTGCGAGAGATTTGTGCCCTCTTTATATTTCAATATTTCAATTAATGTGTACTTTTACACCTACACTGGCCTCTCACTGATACTTCCGATGTCTACTGAAATACACGAAGGCTCTTTTCCAAATCCTTCAGCAAGTTTTGAGTTTGATTTTTCTTCCGTAATGCGACAGTGCTTTACCAGCAGACTAGGTTCCTTGAGCTAGCCGGTAATTAAGCGGCGAGCACTCTTTCACCCATCTTTCTAAATAATGTTTTGTCATGTTCTTTTGTTTTTCAAGGTAGTGGTCATAGAGTTAGTAGTTTACTTGTATTGGGTTTTGTTTGTACGTTAATTATACTATAGGGAAACGGGATAATGAAAAGGGGAGGTTAATGTACCAATTAACCGATTTAACCCAATCGCTAGCTTTTGCTAGTGAAGGTACCAAGTCTGTCTATCCTGAGTTCCTATCGTTATTTACGTTTGTCTCTAGTCTGTAATGTGTTTTTAACTGGTGCGGTTTCACTGTGGATTGTGGCATGTGATTGCAGTTTTCGGCCATTGTAGGTGTTTACTGTTATCTTGACTGTATAATTGTTCTTGAGAGAATATCTCATACACTTCCAAAGTTCCTATTTCAATTTTTGTTTTTTCCAAATCTTATTCTGACCACTCTGTTTTTCACTTATTTATAATGCCAAGTTTTCTAGCAGTTGACTCGCTGAGTACCCTGTGGTTATCTTTTAATAGTCTTTAAATGGCAGTTTGTGGACCAGGTGGTCACACTCGAAATACTATATGGAATTCAGCTTCGCTTCTGTCCATATACATTTAGGTGCTGACCACCCTGTCCATAAAACTTCCACATGTCCGTCGTTACCATGAAGTAATTGATGAATATATATCAGGCGTATGTTATCCTAAAATTATCATGCTACAATCGAACCATACCGTTAGCAGTGTTAGAGAATCCTAATACGTTGTTTCTAGGTAGATAATTGGCAAAACTATTTTGCATTCTTGATTGTTGATTGTTGATTGGTAAAGACTCAGCCTGAGTGTATGGATTTACAAAATTGTTATAGGCGTATGTTGGGCTTTCACGAACATATTCCATTCCCTCATCCATGAATTTTTGGTGTTGTGTGAAACCTGGAAATACATGTTTCATTATCTATAAAAAAAATTCTGGAACAAAGACAGAATTACTGAGCTACGTTCTTGGAGATATTTTTTGCACATTACAGAAAGTCAGATCGACTAAGAGGCACTCGTAGGGTCTGTGAATTTCATCGTATAAAACCAAGAGATCACTATAAAGCTGTTTTCAATATCGATGTATCTTATTGAAATATGGCTGTTACAATAAACTTTTCGATTACAGCTTTCATTAACAAATTACCATTATAGTATGTTCGTATCTGTTTGAATAGTACAAAGAATTGTGAAAAAATAAACTATTTTAACAATTTATTAATTTTCAAAACTGTTCTTACAACTCTAACATGTTTAAAACACTTTAATTATTGAAAATGGCAATTCACGATTCATATTCTTCAGAGAATGAATATGTTATTGACAATATCAATATCAGCAAAATGTAAAAACAAATATGATATTGGGCGAAAACACCCGTTGTTTGAAGAAAACTGCCAATATGTCATCTTTGTAAAGTGTAAAATTAGCTTCCCTGAATCTTAACGAATAAAACATAATAATTGAATAGATGGATCAACGGCTGTTGAATAACGAATGAACCAGGGGTGTGGTTACAAAAGCCAAAGCCCTGAGACATGACAAAAACGGGATCACAGAAATACAAAGACACGAGATATAGACACAAAGACAAGAGACAGACACAAAGCACGGGGAAAACACAGATTTCAGAACTAAGGCACTTATAGTGTGAACTTTCATAAAAACCGGGAGTGATATCCGGAGTTCAGGAACGGTAAGCATGTCCTGCTCACCTATAACTAGTGATATCCGACACACTACCGCTGTCAAATCTAGGATCAAGTCAAAACCAGTACATGCAATGTCAAATCCGTGAAAACGTGAAATCTAGAAGAAAATTGGAAACCCGACATGTCATATTTCTCAAATCTTGGGCGTTTTATGGATTTTTTTTCTTGAGTTCGTTTTAATTAATTATATATATCCACACTTAGTTTGAACTTCAGATTAACACTTACTGTTAAGGCTGCGGAAGAAATTCAGGAATCCATCTGTTTCGACGGCGCATAATGCAAGTACCAAGCAAACAAAAACGTAGTTCATTCTTGAATATCCTAGTACCATGCTGTTGAAAAAAATGAACATTATTGATTTAGAATATAATATCAGAATTCCTGTAGTACATATAAGTTGCGATTACTCTACTCCATAAGCAAATTTGAACTCCCCTCACAATATACAGTCCTGACATTTTTTTTACAATATTATTTGAACAAACTACTGGTTTGATAAATCAAATAGAGCAATGTTTAAGGACAACAAAATAAGGTCACTGCAATGAATTCAAGTTCTTCTGATGACTTTTTTGGCATTTATTTTTTTTTATCTATATCTATATCATTTATTTTAGGGCAACGAATCGCAACTAATATAAAGTAAATATTCAAAACGCCCCAACACGATCAGATATATTACCAGGGGACAATACTCTGTAACAGGAACGGCTATACTACCAGGGGACAATACTCTATAACAGGAACGGCTATATTACCAGGGGACACTACTCTGTAGCATGGAAATACACATGCGTTTTTCAATATTTCATTTTTTTTAGAAATTCAAGAAAATTAAACGCCATCACAAGATTGAGGGAAACGATAAAAAATGACAGTTTCTTAATTCCGACAAGTTCATATATTGTAATATTGTGCGTTGCTCTTTTAAACAAGGACACAGTGGCAAATAAATAAATGAATAAATAAAATTTAAAATTTTAGTTATGTCTTCGTCAGTGATGTTTGTGCTATCGATTTGTCCTTGTGATTGTTTTAATACTATAGAGATTTACAAAAAGCTTTTCAACATTTCACCATGGTTCTGTTTGAGGGTTAGAGAAGTAACATGTACCATAGATTTCATTGGTTTTTTTTCTAAGGGTTAGAAAATGACATCAACCAATCCGCTACCAAACAGACTTTTCAAAACACTATGCCTCACTGATATTGTGACGGGTGTCGCTAGTGGAGCAGGACATGCTTACCCTTCCGGAGCACCTGTTTTCACTCCCGGTCTTCATGGGAGTTCACACTATGGGTGCCTTAGTTCTTTATGTCGTCTTTTTTTTTTATTCCGTGCATTGTGGCTGCCTCACGTCCTTGTTTTGTCTGTTTTTATCTGTTACAGTTTTTGCCATGTCTTTTGACTTCGATTTTTGTAGTTATCACTTCCCTTGTTCCTTCGGTATTCTACTGTCGTTATTTAAGAGAGACAAAAAAAAATAAAAAGTAATCCTTAATATATATGCATTGCCAACACCTGGTCATTGCAACACATTTTTTTTTATAAAATTTGCAGAAAATTAGAGGAGGAATTTTTAAACAAAACTACAATAAAAAGCATATCGTACCTGTATACTTGGACCTTAAAGCAAAATAACACCTAAATAAGTTTATTTATATTAACATTTAATTCATATGTAATTTGAAATAAAAATATTTCAATTTTATAAAAGCACGGAGTCAATGATGCTGAAATTTCTGAATGCAGACATGGTATTAGCAGTGTCAATTATTTTATTCATTATTCAACATATGCATGTATTATATTAAGCGACATTACGTAAGTTTTAATAAGAATAACAACTTAAAAACAAGATAAACTATTATATTGCATTTTATGAAAACCAGAAATTATACTTTTTTGCATACATCTTGATATTTTATACGTCATGTTAAAAGAATGTACTTGAATGGCTTGTTTACAAGTTACTTTTTGAAGTCATGAATAATTTAATTTTCCATATATTGGGGTAATAACAAAATTACCGAATAGAATTGTTAAAATCCAAAGTCCATGAGGCAAAAAGACGATATGGAAAACACCAGAAATTTTTAAACAAAACTACAATAAAAAGCATATCGTACCTGTATACTTGGACCTTAAAGCAAAATAACACCTAAATAAGTTTATTTATATTAACATTTAATTCATATGTTATTTGAAATAAAAATATTTCAATTTCATAAAAGCACGGAGTCAATGATGCTGAAATTTCTGAATGCAGACATGGTATTAGCAGTGTCAATTATATATATTCATTATTCAACATATGTATTATATTAAGCGACATTACGTAAGTTTTAATAAGAATAACAACTTAAAAACAAGATAAACTATAATATTGCATTTTATGAAAACCAGAAATTATACTTTTTTGCATACATCTTGATATTTTATACGTCATGATAAAAGAATGTACTTGAATGGCTTGTTTACAAGTTACTTTTTGAAGTCATGAATAATTTAATTTTCCATATATTGGGGTAATAACAAAATTACCGAATAGAATTGTCAAAATCCAAAGTCCATGAGGCAAAAAGACGATATGGAAAACACCAGAAAAACTGTCAACCACAATTGTACCTGTTTTGTACAGGCATTTCGAAAAAATGGTGGGTTAAACCGGTTATTATAGAGCAAGTGTGTTGTCTGTCATCTACTTTAGTCAATATAATGTTATATACAAATGTACATGTATGTTAACTTTACCGTTTTAAAACATAAATACTAATATTGTATAAACAGCATTTTTTGCATACAAATTTACCAGCAAAGTGGAAAAAAATATTTCAATGAAAGAAATATAGAGACGATGATAAATGTCACTTTTCTTACATTTCGAATACGGTGTACATTGTTATGGTTTCTATTTTGGTCTTGTGAATAACTGTTTGTCACATTTGAATGACATTTCTCATCTTTCTACAAATATTTATATGTTATTTATCATTATGTTACTGTCAATTTCAATAAATTTGTCATTATACCATTACAAAAATGACACACATGTTTTGTTCATACAACATATAAAAACATTAATTTTTGTGACATCTTACACGTGTTTAACATTCACCTCTGGTTTCTTAATATTCGATACATTTTTAATTGAAAATTAAATGAAGAATTTGTATCTTAAATTATGGCATAGTAGCAGCAACGGCATGGCTCAAATGTATGCCATGCAGAATTGTATTAGTTTTATGTCACCACCGTAAGGCGACGGGGGAATTAAGTTTTACCCTTGTCCGTACGCACGTGCGTACGTCCAAAAATTTTCGTCAGGAATTTCTCAGTTTGTGTGTATATATATGTAGTTGGTCTGAGGCTTTAGTATTATGAGTTGTACCGTGTCTCTCTTTTTTAAGTTCGTCCCTAATCTACTTCCTGTTTGGCAAAATGCGCTTGATAATACATATAAATACTAATTAAAAAGTTGTTAAATAGTACAACGGGCATGACAACAAACGCGATTTCTTTTTCTTTTTCATTCAGTCGTCATTATTGGATGTGGTTTGTTTCCATTGATTTATTCACTTTTTTACTTTTTGGGACCATTTAGGGCTTGCTGTTGAAGACCGTATGGTTACTCATAGATGCTTTGTTTTGAGTCGTTTGAGTCCAAGTGAAAGTGGACATTTTCAGCTAGATTCACATCTTCCCGGATTTGACTACCGATTTTGACATTTTCCAAAATAATCTCACTCACAGTGTGATGGGTCCTGTTAACAGAGCATGACAGGCTTACCCTTCCGGAGCACCTGATGTGACCTTCAGTTTCACTGGAGTTCACACTGTGAATGCCTTTGTTTTGAATGTTGTGACTTTGCATCTGTCTAACGTCATCGTTTTCTGTGTATAACGTCGTTGTTTTCTGTTTCCTCGTTTTTGTCGTGTCTTTGGACTTCGATTTTTGCATTATTCCTTCGGTATTCTACTGCCGCTGTTTTATAACATGGAGATGGGATGCTGTCTCCTTGAAATTTACCATATTACCTTTCTTTTTCATATCAAATTGTTTTAAAGTCATGTGTTTAAAGTACAGAAATGATATCCTTGATGCCTATTTATTATTCAAATGATATGCATATGTATAAAGCGACATTCATTTGTCTTTTAGGGCTCTGATAAGATATTGATGAAATAAGTATATAATTGTCACCTTTCCTTGTACATGTCATAAGTAATTAGGGCTTTTGCTTTGCTTACAACAGAATGTTTATATTTACTATTTACTATCTATTCTTTGGTTATGTTTATTAATTATATAAAAACACAACTATTGGAATCTATTCCAATAAAAAATCTTTTAATTAGAAAATATGAATCGCTTTGTCAATTTATGGACACGTCCGAAATATCGATTTTTAGTGAACTATTTTGATATGTCAAGAACTTTGAAAACATACTTTACTGAAATGATTGTGATTAAACTTTCTTTAAGAAATCATCCTTTATGCGACCCCCCCTTTTTTTTTATTAATTTTGGCTTTAGTTAGATCATTTTGGTTATTTGTTATCTATCAGTTTTATACATCTTTCGGTTTACGGTTATTTTGAGTAATTTTGAATGAGAATCAGTTATCGGAATGGCCATATGCAGAAACAGAACTGATTTGTATTTGTAGAACATTGTAAAGTTCCCTTGCTGCCAATGTTGCTATTGTGCTGCTAAAACTTCCTTAAATAAACTGAGAATATTTCAACGTCTGCATTTGTAAGTTTTTATTGTTTTATGATGTCATTGTGATATTCTTCAAACTCAATTTTTTTATTTTCATGACAAGAAGGATAACCGATATTTATTTTCACTTGCATCCAGGTCATCGTGCAATTTACAAAATCGCCAAAGCCCTGCTCCCCGAAAATCAAATGGTCGTCCCCTTAGTGCGAAAACAGTGTCTTTATTTCCATCCAAACTCCTTTGATAGAGGAATTTGAGATTCTGTGTACAATTTTATTTCTTTATTCTCCCAATACAAGAAACATAATTCTAAGTAACCATAATTAATAAAAGCGCTAATTGAAAGTAGGATGTCTTCAAAGACGCACGTGTGATTGCAAAGTTCAAATTTTCTCGCTCTTTAAAGAAAAGTTCTGAACATTATTAAAACCCAACCATGCGCATGCATTTACATGTGTAAGCACAACAGCGTGTTCATCGCATGGAAAGACAATAAATAAGACTTGTACAGCAATATCGAAAATAGATATACATTAAAATATAAATCATTACATAGAGCAACTGTCACTTAGTCGATTTGCTGTTTTTTAGGGGCTAACGATATCAACAACTGAACAAGATTCGGCTGCAATAGAAATTAATACACCCAGCCGATTCACACAAATTATCTGAACACCATATGTTCATTACGCTGCAACAAAAATTCGTGTTATTATGTGGCAATAAATAAGGTCTATGATTTTTTTTTCACAAAGAGTTCTTAAATAGTGAGTATTTTGCGGTTTTGATCAATAAAAGAGCCATAGCTTATAGCAGTTTGAAATGTATCATGATAAAAGCTAAGACTGTAGTGCATTGTTTTGAACCCGACCTTCGCAATAAGGTGGCCAACCACCTTAAAAACTGAAATGGGTTATAATTATCTTCTATCAGTGAAAATTGCAGGTTTTGGCAATAAAACTGTACAAAACATATGATTTAACTACTACCATTTTATTCAAACAGTTTGTACTGATTATTTTTTATGACAATTAAATTTTAACAATCAATAAGTTTCTATATAGTTGATCGTATGGCATCTTTGTATATATCTCGTTAATTTCATAAATCGAAACATTTTATTGCTGAAGAGAACGCGAAATGGTCAATTATTACTCCTATGTAAATCAGATATAGTGGGTCTCTCATGATATTCTCCTGAAATACGATGCTCGAATATGATAAGAGACCCACTACATCTATTACACATGGAAAAAAGAAGGGAAACGGGGAATGTGTCAAAGAGACAACGACCCAGAGGGGATTAATAACAACTCAAAGCCACCATAAGATCTTCAATGAACGGTGAGAAAACCCCACACCCAACGGCAGGTCGGAGTCGGCCCCTGAACAAAGAGCAATCAAGTCCAGCGAAATAAACATCATCCTAGACTCCTATAGACATAAAGTAAACTAACTAGAAAAAGGACAAGACACACAAAGGCTTAATAAATTCCTGACTTAGGACAGGCGCAAACATGCTGCGGCGGGGTTAAACTAGTTTTATTGGATCCAAACCTTCCCCCTACAGCCAATGTGATAAATNAAAAAACAATCGTAACAACAGTAAAATTCAGTAGGCAAGAGGACTGAGTCAATTGTGAAAAATGAAACTGAAAGAACTAAATATACGGACATAAACATGAAATCACAAGAGACTACTAACAGTTAACTGACATGCCACCTCCAGGCCCATCATCAACTGACAAAGTAAGTTATGTACCCTCAGTATACAGCTTCCACCAAGATCCCTTCCTGTGAGGAGTTTAGAATAATGATTCATGTATATACCGGAATACATAACCCGTGTCCATGCAATACAGATTTTAGAAATTTAGAATGTGTTTAGTTAAATTGCAAAGACCCTATCAAAAAATCAATGTACGTAATGACTTGACGACATACCGTAATTATAACCCTTATGAATTAGACGATTTAAAGGTATTATAAGTTTGTTAGGCGAGTTTAAGTATTTTTTACTCTTATGTAAAACATTACCGTAAAATAAGGGATGTGAAATACCAACCTTGATTAGATGTTTACAGGTTAATTGTATTTATGAACTAAGTCTTTATATCGATGATAAAACGTACATATTAAAACAGTGGCGATTTTTCTTTTCATTCAGTCGTTTATCAAACCAATTTATAAATACAAACATGCTTTCCTTGAAGATTATTTATTATTCAAATGATATGCGCAAAGTTCGCATAAAGTGACAATCATTTATCTCTTAGGGCACTGATAGGATATTGATAACATAAGTGAAATAGATCAGAGAAACTTTCCTTGTATTTGTCACCAGTAATTAGGGTTTTTGTTATTCCTTCAACAAAATGTTTAGATGTTTTTATTTTTAACCGAGTTTTCCCGTTGGGAGATACGGTTATTGAAATGGTGATGTACTGCAGTTGGGCGGGTGGTCGGGCGGGCGGCTGCCAGATCTTGTAAGCGCAACTCCTCTGTTACCGTTCAGCAGAATTTCATGAAACTTTGTATGTAGCAAGGACATAATATGTAGATATGCATATTACGATTTTTCCAGGAGTTATGCCCCTTTGAACTTAGAAAGATCATATGCTTGTAAGCGCAAATTCTCTGTAACCGCGTTTAACAGAATTTCATGAAACTTTGTGTGTAGCAAGGACATCATATGTAGATGTGCATATTTTGGGGGATTTTTCAGGAGTTATACCCCTTTGAACCTAGAAATTTATACTTGTTTTGTTTTGACCATATTGTTGTAAGCACAACTTATTTGTAACCGTTCAAGAGAATGTTGTGAAACTTTGTATGTAGTAAGGACATCATATGTAGATGTTCATATTGTCGGATATTTTTTATCGTACAATTTATCCAGGAGTTATGCCCCTTTGAACTAAAAACTATAATTGTTTTGACCATATGCTTGTAAGCGCAACTCCTCTGTAACCGTTCAACAGAATTTCATGAAACGTTGTACGTAACAAGGACATCATATGTAGATGAGCATATTTTCGGGATTTTTCATCGTGCAATTTATCCAGGAGTTATGCCCCTTGGAACTTATAATTTTCGGGTGTTTTGACCATAAGTTTGTAAGAGCAATTCTTTTATAACAGTTCAACAGAATTTCATAAAACTTTATATGTAGCAAGGACATCATATGTAGATGTGATTTTTCATCGTGCAATTTTTCCAGGAGTTATGACTCTTTGAAATTAGAAATTTATATATGTTTTGACCATATGCGTTTTATTTGAATTTTAAGTAAAGTATACCTTTTCAGTGATTTTTAAGAGTGATGGCACACTTTGCATATAATGAGAGGAGGTATAAGTTAAGCAGCTTTTCACACAAGTACCTATTTTTCCATTCAAATAGTGAAGGAAAACCCGGTTTGATGTCGTATCGACATCCATTTCTTGCTGTATTTTTTGTAACTATATATAAGCACTGATTTACTAATTGCTGGGATGATGGGGACTGAGGTATATTTTCATGCTGCTGTTGAGAAGGTACTCCTTGAAACACGTGTACAGTATAACGAAATTTTCCCTTTATTATGCAAATGTATTGATTGTATTTTTCAACTTGTCATCAACGCATTGATGATAATCTGTCATATAAAAAAAAATCAGAAAACTAAAGTAAGATTCATAAAGTAATAAAGAATTTATAGATGCAAATAAAACCTAGTTCTACAATGAAATATACACGAAGAAATATTCCTCAGCATATGTTTTGAATTTGACAGTCATTTAATGACTGTCAAAACTTAAATGTGTTCCACAGACTTAAACTGTTGTATTTTTAAAAAACAAGAAACACCCGTCATTAAAGCATGTTATTTAATATCATTTATTCAAGACACAAGTAACAACGAAGTTACTTCTTCATATTATTTCATATATACATCATTTCTTAGAGCCATAATATTTCCTGATAAAAAATAAAGTGACACCTGATTTTCTAATGGTTGCGATATGATACATAAATAATTTAATAAGAAAACCGCATTAATGTCAGTTTTACAAAAATCATTAAATAAGATGCTTTCGTTTTGGAAACGCTTATCTTTATTGTAAGCCAATTAATACATACAATTTGTCTGACTAGTACAACCTATAATTCGTTTGGTATTTATTCATATCTATATAGATTTCAAACTTAAATGCAGCCATAAAAAGCATAGAATAATTATACTCCATACACTGTAGACCTTCCTCTCATGTATGCATCTTCTTTCCTTTACCTGGCACCTTAATGGCGATCGTTTTTCAGGGGCTCCGGCTACAGAGCCGCCATGCTAAGAAATTTCCTCAGTCTTACATCAAAGACTCTCCTCTGAGCAAATTTTATGCTCAAACGACTTAATTGCAAAGATGAGGACAATTGCCATGGAAACACAAGTTTCTGTAAATAAATATTCATCAGATCAACATCAAGAAGTGATAATTAGCGCCGTGGGTGTTACATCGGAAAAACGGTCGTACTTTTCTTAGCATGCCATGCAGGTCCCAAGTTGGTGGATATGGAAATACAGTCGGGTTTTAGTACAGAAAGCATGACCGCGAACCGTAAACATTTTTTTACATGTATATGTATTAGTGATTTTTGGCTCTTGTTAAATCATGTTTAATTTGTTCTATTCTTTCTTTTTCCTTAATTTTGAAATAAATTATTAAATGTTGACCGCATGATTGTTATTTCAAAGCTGTAACCCGGCACCGGAATCGGTTTTCAGGGGCTCCGGCTACAGAGCTGCCGTGCGCGTCCCCAGGTGGCGGAAAGGGAAATGGCCTGTCTATGTGGAGTAGTCATTGTATGGAAAGCCTGATCGCGATCAATTGTAGCCAAACTGTGTGGAGAAACGCCACGCCCTATGCAGTATAAAGTCCCCTTTTGTATATTTCTCTTAGGTGAGCAGATGCACTGGGTGTCGTATTGAACCATAAATTTCCTGCCCCTCACCATTTCTCCCCTTTTCCAGTGTCAGTCAAAATTCGTTGCCTCGGTTGTCCCTTCCACCTTTATTTCTTTTTTCTTTTAGTTACATTGTTTTTAATTCATAAACTTATTGTCTTATGATTTCTTAAGAACTGCTCACTCCAGTTGAACTCTGACTGATCAACCTTCTTTCCGATGCTACATGAGCGAATCCCAAAACAAAATAGGTGCAAGTCGAGTCCAGTCTGATCTACAAATATCTTATCCACAGGCTTTGAACCTCGAGTTCCTTGCTGGTGGTCATTATGTATGATGTGCAAACCTACTAAACTTATATTATCAAGAAATGTATCTAATCAATGTTGTGGCTAAGTTGTGCACTAATTGAATTTGTAGACTAAAATATAATCTTTGAATATTGCCTTGGGGTTCAATGTTGAACTATGTTATCTGCTGGTGGGCAACTTTGACCATGCGGGCACTAATTAGGAAAACCATATAATTATCACTGCAAATACGTTTCCGATTTACTTAGTAATTTCAGAGGAGAATATGTACGACGAGTACGTTTATCTTCAGGGTGAATTATATTTCCCCTGCCGGCAGTCATCTTGGACCTGATGACTACGAGTTTGTACAGAAAACCACCCTAGGACTATTTCGGCTTAGCTTGGTTCCAGTACTTATGTGGTATCAGAGAAGATCTTAAAATGAAATAGCTACAAATTGCGAAAGGACGGACAGAAGTGTTGGTAAAAAGCTAATCCTATCGATAGTTAGGTGACCTAAACTTATATTTTAACTGTGCAGAAATAACGTTTGATAAATGCAACTTTTGTACCCCAAAGATTTGATGAAATAAGTCCTCAATCTATGCAACCCTACAGAAGTTGATTCTATAACTATTTCTTTCATGACCATTGTTGCAACGTGGCGCCCATAACTGACGAGAATTAAAAAAAATATACAATGATATGATGCTTATGTCATGTTGTCGTGAAATATTTATTAATTTTACAATATATTTTCCTTTTTTTTCTTTGGAAGGTTAACTTTTAACTCAATGTATTCTTGTAATTCTTGAGACAAATACTAGTTCTCGTGGTTAGTATTCAAATTATTCATTACTGTATGTGCAACTTATACTAACTGCAGTTTCGTAACCTATATTTTCTCATTTAACAAATAAAGTGTTGTCTAACTGTGACCTTTATATAAAATTTATTTAAATACGTAGGTCGTATAACTGCCAACATTTATCTATATTTCACTTTCTTCTTAATACAAAATGCCACATTTATGACATTGTTAGACCGAGCTGACGACTTGAAATATTTTGTTTTTAATTGAATACCAAAAAAAAAACTTCTCTTGGGAGATTTTAATATGCCATGTCCTTTCATTAGTACTAAAAATGTTTATAAACTTCAGACACATATTATGGCCTACGCAATAAACCTTTCAGAAAGGTGTGCCTTCGGAAATTCTAATAAGCAGTTTTGAATAAACATTTGAATAATGTAGACACAACGTTTTTTGTTTTGTTCTTGTAGTTTTTTTCTGAAACAATGTAAAAGACATGTCAAGATATGTATTTATAGATCAGCCTGATCCGAAATCAAGCCCGAGAACTGATACGAATCATCAGCTAATACCGATTCGAAGGACAAACATTTTAAACATAAGAGATGTCAATATCATTATAATGTAACAATTCCATCAAAAAAGACAATATTATATAAAGAACACTGAGCAAAATACTCATTTTTTGAACCACTGAATGGATTTAAACCAAACATGGCATAAATGATAAGTAGCTGTGAGGTGCTGACCAAGTGCTGTAACTTTCGTACCGATTTGTCATCTAACATGGCCGGCAGCGGCGAAGCTTAGTTCAATATTGGACCCTATGTGGATAAATGCTTACAAGGATCCTCTCCTAGAAAACAGCTAAATCAATTTAAACCAAAAAGGCATGGATTATACTTGTGGGATGCTGATCAAGTGTTTTAACTGTGGTACTAATCCAATTAATTTCGTAGTGCTTTCTAACCAAACTAATGTGGACCCAAATTGATATCTCGCCCGTCCCCACGTGGTCGCAAAACTGATGTGAAAACTCAAACTGACTAAATCAGAAAACTTAACATGTTCGTTAGACTGTGAAATTAGGGTAACTGACAAAAGCAATATAGCTGACTTTCATGTATCGCCCAAAACCAAAATGATATTGTAATCAGTAACCTACCACTGATAAATAATGAAAAACCAAGCATGTTCACTAGACCATGAAAATGAGGTCATGGGCTAAAGCCAAATGGCAGGCTGTCAAGTTCCATCTAAGACAAACCCACATAGCAAATATTATTGACCTTACATAAAAAGCAATGCTGGGAAACTTAACATGATCACTGGACCGTGAAATTGAGGTCAAAGAGAAAAGCCATATAGCAGACTATCATGTACTACCCACGACCAATATACTTTGTATCAATGACCAACCACTTATAGTTACTGACAAACTAAACTAAGCAAAAAAACTTAACATGTTCATTGGACCGTGAAATTGAGGTCACAGATTAAAACCTTAGAGCAGACTGTCATGTACTACTCAAAACTAACCTTTATACCAAATATCATTGACCTACCACTTAAATTACTTAGAAAATGATCTAATCACAAAAACTTAACATGCTCACTAGACCGTTAAATGTGGTCAAGGACAAAAGCCATATAACAGACTGTCATGTACTACCTAAGGCCAACATACATACTATATATCATTGACCTACCACTTATAGTTACTGAGAAACTAAACTAAGCATCAAAAATTAACATTTTCATTGGACCGTGAAATTAAGGTCACAGAAAAAAGCCATATAGCAGACTGTCATGTACTACTTATAGCCAACCTATATATCAAATATAATTGACCAACCACTTATAGTTACTGAGAAAATGACGTAATCACAAAAACTTAACATGCTCACTAGACCGTGAAATTGGGGTCAAGGACAAAAGCCATATGACAGACTGTCATGTACTACCAAAGACCAACCTACATACCATATATCATTTACCTACCACTTATAGTTACTGAGAAACAGAACTAAGCACAACAATTTAACATGTTCATACCGTGAAATTGAGGTCACAGACAAAAGACATATAGCAGACTGTCAAGTACTACTCAAGGCCAACCTATATACCAAATATCATTGACCTACCACTTAAAGTTACTGACAAAATGACCTAATCACAAAACTTTAACATGAAAGTTTACGCCGTCGCCGTCATACTTTGTACGCATATGTATCGCTTTCCGCGCCTTTCGTCGCGGGCGACACAAAAAGGGTCAAATAAAAAATGCACCATTTTAAACGGTATGAAACTTTGCATTAGGGTTGGCTTTAATGCCAGGTTGTTCCAGCTTGTTGGTAGGTCAAGGGGAAATCTTACCGGTGGCGGCCTTCCCTTGATTTTTCCCCTGAAAATGACATCTCCGGAACGGAGGCCAGATATGCGGTGGCGATTGGGCTAAGACATAGGGTTAAGGTAATGGTTTGGGTTAGGGTTTGGATTGGGTTGAGGACAGGTTCCGGCTTGGTGGTAGTTCAAGGGGAAATCTTCATCTTAAAAATTTAAAATGTTTTTTGTTCATTTTTTATTTAAATTTTGAAGCAATTTAGATTAAAAACAAAAGTTATCCAACATGACCCAACATAGTTTTAACATTGGATCATATATGGGAAATATTTACAACGATCTTCTTCTAGACAACAGCTTAATGGATTTAAACAAAACATGACATGAATTCGAATGAGGTGCTAACCAAGTGTTGTTACCTGGGTGCCGATCCATCATCCACTATGGCCGCCAGCGGCGAAAATTAGTTTAAATCGGACCTATGCGGAAATAAATACAAAGATCTTGTACAGATCCACCGAAGGGAATTAAATTAAACTTGGCAAGAATAATACTTAATGTGACCAAGTGATTTTACTTTGGTGCCGATCTGTCATCCAACATGGCTATAAGCAGTCACATTTGGAGGTGTCATTTATCAACAGCAAGTTGGTGTACCTATGTGCACTAATTGTGCTCCTCTACGCACAGCTCGAATTTTCCGAAAATGGTCATCTCGGTACTAAATTTAAGGCAAAAGGGACGATTTTAATTTCAAAATTAACAATTTCTCTAAACATGGACAGTAATAAGCCAGCTTCTGCTTACGAAATGTATGTTTCACAGTTGATTCGTTACGCGTAAGCTAGCACAAATTATACAGACTTTCTCGTTAGACATAGTTATCTCCGTGTGCGCCTTATAGATCAAGGCTACAACAAATTCCGTCTCATGCGATCATTAATTTTTTTTATAGATATCAGTCACTTCTGGAAAATTTTGAAGTTTTGGTCTTAACTCTTATACAGGATTTTTTTTTTTTACTAAATACTACGACCTTTCAATAGCAATTGCTATTGAGTTGCTACCGGACATTACCACAATGGAAGGGGTCTGACGCAACATAAAACCGATTTAACCTACCATCTCTTTTGAAATGCCTATACAAAGTCAGCACCATTGCGGTCGACAATTTTTCCAGTAGTTTCCATATGATTTGTCTTTTTATACCAAGCCATACGTAGTGGCTAGGTATTATGTGATACCCTCATCCGTCCGTCATTCATATCATTCATGCTATCCGTAAGTCACATGAAGGTCTCAGACTGATAACTTGTGAACAAATTAACTTAAGGTCTCCGGTCTTCAACACATAACTCAGATCAAGTTAGATTTCGGGTTCAGATGTCCAAGGGGTTCTAGAGTTATGCCTCTTGAAACATTGAAATTTTGCGAATTTTAGGGTTTCCGACTGATAATTTCTGAACAAATTAACATAAGGTCTTCAAACTTCATACGGGGGTTGTTAACCACAAAATCAGGCCAAGTAGGATTTTGGGTTCAGAGATCTGACGGGTTCTGGAGTTATGCCCCTTGAAACTTTGAAATTTTGTAAATTTTGGGGTTTCCGACTGATACCTTTTGAATGAAATAACATACTCAAGAGAACAGCTGATCTGATTTAAACCCAAAATGTATGCTCTATCCACATTTCAGTTATGCTTGCTCTTGAGAGAATTACTCGTATGGGTGCACTATCATACTTTCAAATTTTGGTATTTTGAGCTTTGTAATTACAAATTTTTATTAAACTAATTATTGTGCCAACATCTCATGATTTTATTCTACCAAGTTTTCTTATTATTGACTCGATGAGTGTCCTGTGTATATAGAGAGTTTTTTCTAGAAAAATGCTGAATGGGTTTAAACCAAACATGTCATAAATGGTGTTTGTGAGGTGCTGGCAAAGTGTTGTTACTTTCATGCCGATATGTTACCAGACACGGCCGCTAGCTGTGAACTTAATTTAACATTGTACCCTATAGGTGCATACAACGACCTTCATCTAGATACTGCAAAATAAATTTGAACCAAACATGGCATGAATGATGCTTATGGGGTGCTGACAAAGTGGTGTTACCTCGGTGTCGTCCGTCATCTAACATTGCCGCCTGTGTTGAATCTCGAGTTTAACATTAGACCCTCAGGTGAAATGCATACAAAGATCTATTTCTAGAAACCGTAGAATGGATTTAACCTGAACATTGTCTTAATGATACTTGTGAGGTGCTGACCATGCAACTGTGTTACTTTGGTGCCGATCAATCTTCCAACATGGCCACTT
Organism: Modiolus philippinarum; assembly: GCA_002080025.1. Taxonomy (NCBI): domain Eukaryota; kingdom Metazoa; phylum Mollusca; class Bivalvia; order Mytilida; family Modiolidae; genus Modiolus; species Modiolus philippinarum. The sequence continues at coordinate 44,177 of MJUU01026703.1, forward strand.
AGTTAAACATTATGGGAAGTGCATACAAAGATCTTCTCTTTTGAAACCACTGAGCCAATAAGAGCTACACTTCAGCAAAATAGTTCTTTGGTGGGCAATTTCAAAGATTGTGATTTCAATGTTCACATGTCATGCAAGATGACCGCAAACGGGGAATATAGTTGTTACTTTAAGATTGGATCCTATGGGAAATTAAATTTAAAGCTCTTCATCCCTGAAACTACTGAGCCAGTTTAAAAAAAAATGGTCACAATAATCCTTGGATGGTCCAGTTCAACGTTTGAGATTTTTATGTTCTTTCTTCATCAAAGATGGCTGCCAGAGGGGAACATAGTTGAAAACAAGATCTCATTGGAATATGCATAAAAGATCTTCTCTGGAACTGCTTGAACATTTTCAGTAATTTTTTAACATGATAGTCCTTGGGTGACCCTCTTCAAAGTTTGTGGGTTTATGTTAGAGAACTGTCAGCGGGGGAACATAGTTCCCTTTCGAAAATGCGGTCAAAAATTTTCTCTGTAACTGCTTGAAGAACTTCATAAAATGTAGCAACAAAAAAATTATTTGGCACTATTTTTCAAAGTGTCTGATTTACATACTCATATATCATCAAAGATGAACGTCAGTGGGGAATATACCGGTAGTGCGTGAAAAGGCCTGAGCGATACATGCTCTTGAGAGCCTCATTTTTTGCATGTATGCGAAATGTACCAATTTCTACCAAAAGGTGTAATAATCAATAGAATTGGTTTGGGGTACGAGAGCATTAAGATTCGCACTCACCACAACCAGTGAGAGTATTTTTTCTTAAATGTTGCCATTTTCTTTCACAGAATATTTATTTTTTAAACTTCAGAGCTCTTTTGCAATTTCTCTTGCGTTGAATAGTCATATTATTTAAACGAAAAATCTGACAACTGAAAATTGTTATTAAAATATTCAACTTAAAGGCCTGCTTTCTCATCAAATAATTATATACTCGTGTATGCTGTATTTTTTACATATGTGCACCTAAACAAGTGCATTGGTACGATTTTCGGATTTCAGATTCATGCGATATCCAAGGATATTTTATCCAGTCAAATAGGAGTTTTTCTTTTCTTTTCTAGTAAAAAATTTGATTTTGTTTTCAAATATATCGCATCTTAAACAAGGACTACTCATTTTTTTATAATTTTTTTTTTATTATTTTGTCAGTCTTTTTAGTGACAAAGGAAGCTCAACTGTAAAGCAATAAAAAATCAAAAGTTTTCAAATTCGGAAGTCACTGATGAAAAATGGCACCTTACTTTATTACTTCTTTTGCTTAAATTTGCATTTTATTTCTAATTATATTTTAACTGCCACTGCTTGTGAAAGCTGACGACGGTGATGTTCTACGACATAACGTGTATTACATACATTACGATATGATGTTAACCTTTTTGTATTTATTAATTTCCATGTAGCAGTAATTAACGTTCTATGGTGTATTTATATACATTTGCTGTCGTGTATGTAATGTAAAGTGCATATCAAAATAAATTACACATAATTATGCACTTTACTAGAAGCATCCAAATAAAATAAAAGTGATTGACAATTGTTAATTGCCACGTACATCTACATGTGACAAATGTAGTACATTTATTATACATATGTAGCTTGTCAACAATACATTTTATTATAAATCATAATATAAAAAGTTATAGGCGCAACCACAAGACTTTTCACACTTAGAGTTAAAATGTATTTACTAGGGATAGCAAAAAAAGCTTTGTTCCTTTTGCTTTACCGTTCCATGTATTTGTAGGGATTTGTCCCATGTACATATAATTTGTTCATACATGGACACGAGTAGGACAACCTGAATCATAGTGCTAATAGAAATACGCTGAAATGCCAAAGATCCATATCCGATTACCTCCCAAAAGCTGCTTAGTCAGGGATTTGGTCAACCAATGTTAATTTCATCCCTCAAGAAATTCTGTGGCCGTCAAAATAACATCATTGAAAGATATGACGTGTCAGTATCCCAAATGAAAGTGGGCATTTTCAGCTAGATTCACGTCTTCCCGGATTTGACTACCGACTTTGATATTTTCCCGGATTGAATCACTCTCAGTGTGACGGGTGCTGTTAACAGAGCAGGACATGCTTACCCTTCCGGAGCACCTGATGTCACTCTCAGTTTCACTGGAGTTCACACTGTGAGTGCCGTTGTTTTGAATGTTGTAATTTCTGTTTCTGTGCTTTGTATCTGTCTAACGTCATTGTTTTTTTGTGTTCTCGTTTTGGCCGTGTCTTTGGACTTCGATTTTTGTAAATTTCACTCCTTTGTTCCTTGGGTATTCTACTGCCGTTGTCTCAACTGAATCACATAATTACTTAATACATCGTTAAATGAGATAGCAATTTATTTTTTTTTAAACTATCTCGGACTCAGGATATTAAAGAAAAATAACAGATCGACATTCTGTTGAAAATGAAAAATGTGACACGGCTTGCGAAAATTTTTGCAAAATCGGCTACATTTCATTTGCGCACTTTTTGAGATTAGGTGCCATTTCATTTGCGCACTTTTTAATATTTCATTTGCACACACATTTTCTTTCGTTTGCATATCTATTTTGTTTGCACCTTATCTTAAAAAATGAAATTAAATATCTCTTTAATTCCATCTCAAGTATCAGTAACATTAAACGAGTGCATGTGTTATTTGGTTCACTGAGCTTTTCTAAAGAACAGTTACGTTGATGACTGTTTTGATATAAAGTTAATGGCACATACACCAAATGATTAACTATGTACAATTCGCAAACTTAGTCGCTGTGTCCTCAATTCTTTCTTCCCCCCTTATGGTAATTCCGTTAGAATCACTTGAAACAACGCTAGAATCAAGTAAAAAACCAATGGACCAATTGCCTTTCCTGGCATTTCAATAAACAATCACTGTTTTAGAAGTTATTTTACAACCTCAGACAACAACTTGCATAAAAAACGGGGATGCGAAACTAATTAGTATACCTCGACGCAAACAGGGGTTAATTTTTATACATTTTGTATGATGAGCTTTTACATGGAGTATTTTATTGTCTAGTGAATTCTAGCAATCCAAATTATGTCGTCGGCATCGTCAAAATCAGGTTAACAATAGAATAACGTTTTTTAAAAGTTTAAATCTATACAATTTCACTTGAAAATTGGTCACAGGCTTATTTATGGTCAAAATATTATATCAATGGCAATACTTATTTTTTTTTTTACTTTTTCCGTATTTTGCCATTATAATTAGGTTAATCAACATCCATACCAGAAACATGTCATCTTGATCTATATTTTCAGCATCGATGAATTTGGTTTTAGGCCCTTATTTCAACAATGTTCAAACAAAATTTGGATTAAGGAATTTAATTTTGATGTAGAATCGTTGCATATAGTCTATAGATGCAAAGTAAGCTAACAGAATTTTATTCCGGTTCCAACAAAGGTAAATTACCTGCAAATGTCCAAGACTAACAATTTTAATGTTTTGCATTTGCAAACTAGAAACAATTAAATATTTTAGCAATTTTTTTCATACGAGACATATTATTGATAACTAAGAATACACAAATATAGTTTCAATTCAGATACTTTTTTTCTGAAACTCTAAAAGAATCGCAATTTGGGGAATTCTCGAAAGCAATTATGCTTTTTTGGATGAATTTAATTAAAAACAAATATTCTCAATGGTAAGATTTCTAAATTTTGTTCAAATTTCCTGAAACTCTCAAAAACCAGTTTTTTACTCTACTTAATAACCAATCTTATTTTGGGCCAAGATATAATCACAGTGGAGTGAGTAGGCGAGACACTAGGTTCTGCGGAACATTTACAATTTTAAATACTTATCGGAGTCAGTTCAAAAGTTTCTTAGTAAGATTTACACAATCTATGAATACATCAAACAGTAAAAAAAGATACTAATTCATACGAAGGGACAATAAAAAATGATGAGCAATGCTCCAAATACTCATGTCACTTGCATATTCACAAAAGATTTCACAAATAAATACTGAAGCAATATGTTGGGACAACAGAATGACAAAAATGAAGTAAAAGTCAAAGTAAAAATACATGATTATTAATAAGGATATAATCTTTAAACCAACCATATGCATAAAACATAAATAAGTCACGATACTTTCATTGGGTATACAAAATTAATCCGAAAAATCTTTGGGGATCGGAAGTTTAAAATAATAAATGAATTTGTGTTATCATTTTCTTGGCAACCCTAAATTTTATTTTCCATACATAAAAATATCTTAAAACTAGGCATCGGTATGCAGAAGGAGAAAATATAAATTGGAACAGCTCAGTTATGCTCTTAACATATGGAACGTATTTAACATTTGATTTGAAATACCAAGACCAATTTCAAGTAATTCTGAGGTTTGCGTATGTGGCGAACAGGCGAAGCTACTATTTTGTCTTAAGCACTGTTCCTGTCCACATCGTCTTCTTATTCGTTCTTCAACAGTGAGAAAGAGTTTATACTTTACACTGAAAAGATATAAATTTCATTTTTAGTGATAATTTTAAGATGTTGTCTTAATTTAATGCACCCGTAACACAAAAAGGTATCCAAGTGCAAAAAATCCTAATGGTATTCAACTGTCACTCTATTTTTATGTCCTACGAAAATACTTATAGTGTAATCATACCTTTCGCCTGTTGATGGTCCGTACAACACTAAAACTTATGATATGTTTTTTTATTTATATAGTAATTATTGATACATGTTTATTAATGTGATTTTCCGACATTTTATCATGAGAACATCCATATTTGTAATGTGATAACATAAAGATATCAAAATATGTCCAAATTCTGATGCCTCGCTTTACTATAATTAGTAAGTTTCTTATTTTATGTTCACATTTTTGGAACCGTGATGAAACCTCCCAATTTCTGGTCATCAATGTATTTAATAAACGTTTTCAATACTGTCTTAGAGATAATTGCATTAAAATGAAGATTTTAATTTTGATATTTAAGCGTTGTTCCACGTTTAGTAGCATCATAGATTACTTGACAAAATTAGAGTTATTGTGGCCTGTTGGGCCACGGATACCCCCGCCTCCACCCCTTTATGAATTTTATTAAATATCTGGAAAAACGAATTAATTGAAAACAAAATACATTATGCACATCTACAATATATAATTAAGGTCCTGTATAAGTTTCATGAAATTTCAATCAGTGGTTTAAGAGGAGAAGTGGATACCAGGTGGTCACCTTATGGTTTGCATTGAGCTAAAATGACAAAGTCCAAAAAATGTAAAAAATCTGGGAAAAAAAGAATTATTGGAAAACATAATGCATTGTGCACATCTACAATATGTAGTTAAGCTCCTGCATATGAAATTCCAATCAGCAGTTTAGGAGGACTAGTGGATACAGGTGATCACATTGTGCTTTGCTTCGAGCCAAAATGACAAAGTCCAAAACATGTCAAAAATTTGGGAAAAAAGGAAAAATTGGAAAGCAAAATGCATGGTGCACATCTGCAATATGTAATTAAGCTCCTGCTTAATTTTCATGATATTCCAATCAATGGTTTAAGAGGAGTAGTGGATACCAGTTGGTTACCCAATGGTTTGCTTCGAGCCAAAATGACAAAGTGCAAAACATGTCAAAAATCTGAAAAAAAAGAATTATTGGAAAACAAAATGCAGGGTGCACATCTACAGAATGTAATTAAGCTCCTGAAAAGTGTCATGAAATTCCAATCAGTGGTAAAGGAGGAGTAGTGGATACCAGGTTTTGGGTACAGAAAGACGGAAGAACCGACGGACGGACACCATGAACACTATATACCTCACGCAAAGCGGAGGGTATAATTATGTATTTACATTACTGTGTATATTTTATAATTCCAAGCTTTCTTGCAATCTACTAGATAAGTGTCAAGTGTTTGGTGTAACTGTTCACTAGCTTTGGACACTAGTGCTGATGACAGTGATTATTATGGTGTACCATGAGGATCAAAAGTAAAAATTTTGTGCATATGCTGTAGATATGTAGGATAGGCTGTTATTTTTAAAGCCTAAGCTATATTTTTATAGCCTGTGCTCTATTTTTTTGCGCCTAAAGCTATAGTTTTGAAAGTTTCTACAGTGTTGTGTACCGTTAGTGTCAAAACTATATATTTATTATTTTGCTTTAAAGTAGCAGTGGCTATAATTTGTCCAATATATTATCGAAAGACACTTTTGGTGTTGAAGTGTACCTTGAGGGTCAAAACAAAAAATGGGGCAAACATATCTGTAATATACTATATATGCAGGTGGATTTCTGTATGCCAGTCTGATAATGTCTATCATATTCAACAGACCAGTCTATGTTTACTAATAGAATTAATTTCATAAATAGATCGTCTACTATAGAGCCAGTAAAGTTGCAAATAAGTTCTATATCTCTTTATGAAATCAGACAATTTTACAGTGACAATATTTACTAGATTCTTTCACTAAAGCTCAAGTTAAAAAGTATAAAATTTATGACTAGAATTTAACCTATAGATGGTGTTGAGGGTTGTCAGGATGTGTTAAACGTAGGTTGTCAGTCGTCCATTGAAACGTCTATTGATGTAAAAATGATAGTTGTTTCTTAAGATAGAGCCTATGCAGTATAAAATTTTAAGCTTTGATCTAATCATTCTTTTGACCCCCCAAAGACGTTTGTAAAATATTAAAGCATTAAATACATACATGTTTATAAAAATAATGGTTGTCAATAAAAACAGCTAAGCTATAATTTTGCAGCTTCATAAGTAACTTTACTTATGAACATCTGAGAGCGATAAATACAATAGTCTAGACTACTAAACAAATGTGTGCATTAAAGGCTTAAGAAATACTATGCCTATAGACTATATTATTGTAGCATAAGCTGCAAAATTACAGCTTAGGCTATATTGTTTATAGCTTATGCTATACTTGTGTAGCAAGCCACTTAAAATTTTTTATCGTCATGGTACACCATAAATTGTAACCACTACAGGTAGTGAAGTTTTGACAACAGATATGACCATTGCTATTTATGACGATGTTTTGAAGTTTATTAAAAAACAATATGATTTCTCATTCAGTAATTATAAGCAAGTTGTTAAAATTTTCGAGTCTAAGAAAGATTGTTAAAATAAAGAATATATAGATAGGGCTATTGCTTAATGTTGCTGCATGTTCTATATATATTAGATTGTAATGAGTTGGAGAATACTTCTTACGCTGAATTTGAGCAAATCAAATTATTAAAAACTTTTGATAGTAAGAACACTTTGCCAGTTGAATAATGTTTGATGAAAATCCTGCAACCATGGGCTAAAAACAATGGATGTAACCTTGTTATTAGCAATGAATTCCGCCCAAACCGGTGCTGGGAACCGTCTTGAATATACTATGAGGTATATGCTCATTGTTGAAGGCTTCATGGTGACTTCAAGGTGAAGAGCAACAATAAAAGTGTTGTTCCATTGCTCGGTTCTACCATGTATTTGTAGACTTTGTATCATGTTAATGCATTTACTCTATATCTTTTCTCTGTTCATATTGAAAAAAAAATGAAGGCATCGATTGAATTACATATCATATATTTTGCTTCATTTATAAGCAATATCTATTTAAATTTAGGAAAATTGTGTTTAAAACTAAGGAGTATCTCCCTCCTTGCATAGCCCTGTCCTTAGCTTATTTTTTTATTTTTGATTTAGATCCTATAAGAAATTTGTTCTCCTTTAACGTTTATACATAATTCGGTTCATAGATTTTCAAATATTTTGATTTTATCTTCACTGAAGAGTCATAGGTTGTCGAGAAATAGCAATATGCAAAAGCTAAATTCTCAGTAACTTCTTTATTTTGTTATTTATAAGGCCTGTTTCAGTGGCGATAAAAGCATACTGATATTTCAAAAAGGTGCATCATATGGGGTGTATATTTCTCAACTAGTACGATTCAGTTTGTTCTAATCTTGACGATTTGAATGAACCCTTACTATCACAGCTAAACTCTTACAACAGAGTTACAGATTTCATAAGTTGTTGAATACATTTAAGACGTTTTAGACAGATATGAATATTTGATATTTAAATATGGTGTTTCTCGCAAACAGCTTATTACTAAGGGAATTTCTATTCCTCGTTTCTACGGAAATGTTGTTAAAAATGCAGGAAAAACTTATCAAAGATCCAGAAAGACTGGGACGTAACTTCCTGTTACATGTATCCAATATACTTTACATGTTAAAAAATGGATAACAGGAAACACCTACAATTGCTGAAAATAATAATTACAGGCAACAATTTGCAAAGGAAACTACACAAGAAAAACACGTATAAGACAAAAGACAAACGTAGACAACGATAGGAACTCGGGACAGCCGGACTTGGTACCGGCACTAGCAAAAGCCAGCGGTAGGGTTAAACCGATTTATGGGTACCCAAACCTCCCCTTTATATGTCCCGTGTCCCTATAGTATAAATACATACGCATAAAACCTAATACAGGTAGACTACTAACTCCATGAACACAATCTTGAAAGGAGAGAAAAAGACAATACGTAATTTTGAAAGATGGATCAAGGGGTGCTCGCCGCTAAACTGCCAGCTAGCTCAAGGAGCCTAGTCTGCTGGTAGAACACTGTCGCACTATGGAGGAAAAATCAAACTCAAAACTTGCTCAAGAATCATCATAAATTTCAGTAGACATCGGCAGTATCAGTGAGAGTATGTGTGAAAAATTTCAGGTCACTAGGTCTCTAACCTAATTTAACTGATGCAAGCAGAATATCTTGCCGATATCCCCTATTACGTAAAGAATCGTAAAGAATGTAAGTTACGTCCGAGCTTTTCTGGCTTTTTAATCAATTTCTGGCATTTTTTAACAACATTTCCGTAAAATTGAGGACTAGAAATGCCCATAGTAATAAGTTGTTTACGAGTAACGCCATATTTAGATATAACATGTTCATATCTTTTACAAAACTTCTTAAATGTATTCAACAACTTCTGAAATCTGTAACCTTGTTCATGTTGTTGTAAAAGTTTCGCTGTGAAAGTACGGTTACGTTCATTGAAATCATCAAGTGTAGAACAAACTTATGCGAATCGTACCAGTTGAGAAATATACACTCCGTAGGATGGAGCAAGGGGAATGTCACCGTCAACAAAATAAAAATTAGTAAAAGTGAAATCAAAATCATCCCTTTTATCATATATTTTGGTTTTAATTTTACCAGAGTTAATAATGATAGTCAGATCCAGAAAAGGGCAACATTTGGAATCACTGTTAGCTTTATTCAATTTCAGTTGTTGTGGATAGATAATGTCTACATAATCTACAAACTGGGGATCATCAATATTAAGGATATCGTCAATATACCTGCTGTTATCAAAGTTTATCACTGTTAGGTATGGTTCCGTTTTGAAGTTTTTTCATGAAATCTCGTTCGTAACAGAAAAGAAAAAGATCTGCAATGAGAGGTGCACAATTTGTACCCATGGAATACCTATGACCTGTTGATAAATAGTGTTGCCTAAACGAACAAAAATATTGTCTAGCAAAAGATTGAGTGTATTAATCATATCATCACATGTCCAGGAACAATGATTATTATAGGTTATATTAGAGAAGAATCCTTGCTTTTTGCTGTAGCTAATGAACTGCAGACCAGAAAATTCAAAAGACCATTTAATAAGTTTTCCCAACTTGGATTTAATCAAATTATGTGGAAGGGTAGTATAAAGTGTAGAAAAATCGTAACTGTCGATAGATGAGACTGGTCTTTGAATAGATTGTAGTTTATCTAAAACTTCAATAGAATTTTTACACTCCAAAGGTAATTTACACCAGAGTTTTGATATGTTTTTTCACAGTATTTAATAACCAACTCCTTTATACAAGTAAGTGACCTAGTTAAATGGATGGATAAATTGGTAGTAGAACACTTACTAGATGCTGAAATAAAACGATGTTTGAAGGGATTTTTGTTAAGCTTCGGAACCCAGTACATGGTAAGTAAGATGTTATCTTTAGGTGGAACTTTAAGCATTTCTGTATCCTTATAATGTTGTTTGGTTAACGTTTTTTTCGTCCCAATTGGTACGTTTGAAAGTGTCTGACTTGTCCAGTTCGTTTTGTTGGACATCGATATAGTATTTCTTTCAGACAATAGCAACGTTGTTAGAAGCCTTGTCAACAGGTACAAACGCATATTTTTTTTACAAAGATCCTTCAGTTTTGACTTAATTCTATTTACAGACAGCTTAGGAGGTGACTCAACATAATTATCGTTATAAAAATTTATTCTGTTGGTGACCTTGATAATAAGTTTATCTTTAAACAAATTTAGAGCATGCTTGTCTGCACTTTCTCGTTTGTACCATTTTTTACAATAATTGATTACAGCGTCATTAATTATATCTAAACATGCTTGCCAGTTTATTTTTGAAGGCGGGCGATATTTAGGCCCTTTTCTACATAGGGATTTTATTTCTAGCGCATGTATCCAAATTTATATAAAATATTAACCAGAGTTGTTGGATCCTGAATCCGTTTTCTATACAGACCGTGATGTTGCATCTGACGATAATTCCGGTTTTTCGGAATATCTCATCTCATGCAAAAAATTACATACATTCGTGATGAATTATTTTCTATCTTTGAATGACAAAATACCGATATTATGAAATTTAGCCCTTCCTTGTCCATTTTGGAAAGTTAAGTGACGAAACCAAAAGTGTTGTGGTGTGTGAAACAAAGTCTATGGAGAGAGAGACAAAGTGTATGGTGAGGGACATTTTTTTGACATCATGGTAGCGTTGCTTGATAATTAGCAATTAATTCCGCTCAAACCGGTGCTGGGGCTGTCTTAAACTTACTAGGAGGTATGAACAAAGCTCTGTGTTAAAGGCCCTATGTTGACGTAAGGATGAAGAACCCCAATAAAGGCGTTGTTATATTGGCTTTTATTACGTTTTGTAGAGACTTTGTCTCATGTACATTTATACCATATCATGTCATTGTTAATTTGACTTGTAATATTATCTTCTTCTAAAACTGCTGATGAGAGGTTTTTTCCTTAAACACATGTACATAATAACTAAATTTATTGTTTATTATGCAACTTGGATATTTGTAACAAATTTCTTTTGTTTATAAAAAACACTGAAATTATTATTCACAATCAATCTTACGTTTATGGATGTAACTCTTGGCTTTATGTGGTTTACATCAAAGCATTTGTCCTCACACATGTTCATGAACAGAAGTAAATACATATAATTGTGCCGATTGATATTCGTTCCTTTTTTTAAATCTAACGTTGAATGCAATATTAAAATGTGGTAAACAACCCATTAACAAACAGACAGTTAAAGGTCACAATATACAATTACGGCCCTCTGAAGAGGTGAATATCCAAAATTGTCAACCGTACTAGGGTTATTTCCCCGAGGGCTTTGCCCGAGGGAAATAACCCTAGTAGGTTGACAATTTTAGATATTCACATCTTCAGAGGGCCGTAACTGTTTTATTATAGAGCAAAGTCGGCAGTTATCGACAGTTTAAGAATGAATGGATTATTTTTCAAATGTAGATCATGACCTGATTAAATCTTATACCGGGAAACACACAAAGAGGTTACCTTCTTTATTTTTTTGCCAGATCCTGGCTGGACTCTTTAAAATTGCGAGTGTCGTATGGAAATTTAAAATGTCTTTCTCGGAGGCAGTTATCGACAGGTGGAGGCAGTTATCGACAGTCAGCTTTATGCATGTCATAAATTATTATTAAAACCCTAAAAATGAGGTCAAATGAAATAATATGTATATGTCAGTCTCTTTAGCGGTGTAAATTACAATATTAGAATATTAACGGAAGCATAAAAAATAAAGCTTTAACAAATAAAATTATTTTTTCTGAACGCTTTTAATTTGTCCCGACGCTTTTTGCCTTGCATGGCGCTCTCGTACACTTTTAAAGCGTAAGTCCAAAAATATGACTTATCATGGTAGGTAACGGTTATATGCAGGAATACAAATTGTTGTCCTTGTAGTACGCGTAGTCACCCTATGCGCGATGACTAAGAATACATATACCCGTTATTTTTATCGTTTTTTTTTATTTTATGTCATCGTCAGTTTTAATTTCTGTAGGTTTTAACATCTGGTCGCTTATATGACCTTTTATCATATGTTTAGTAATAAATACAGACGTTTTGAATATGTGATAC
>MJUU01026704.1:0-31108 GCA_002080025.1 Modiolus philippinarum
TTAACACGGTAGATATAATGTCGTGAAAGAAGAATTTAGAACTAAACGGAACAAAGCATAGAAATGGGAACATTTAAAGAAAGAACATAAAATATAACAAATTGAGTTTTAGAAACAATAATATAAAATATAAAAACTGCAGAAGTCGGGATGAAATAGGAACATTTAAAGAAAGAATATAAAATATGATAAATTAATATCCTAGAATCTACAATATAAAATATAGAAAATGCAGAATTATGGATAAGGAAAGTGAAAACAATAAAAAGAGAAGATAGAAATTTACAACATAGAATTTCTCTGGTGGCGGAAATCCCCCTCCATAGTCTTGTGATGTATTGGAATACTGTGCTTTGTAAGATGAAAAATATATCAACGATTATATTCCACAACATGTTTACGTTACGTACAATAACTTTTTAACAGAAATTTATGATACATATTATGGATGGCCAAAATTATTATTTGATTGCTAATCAATACGTAATGTACTTGTGTGCAAATTCCTTTGCTTTATGATGTGTATCGACCACTGTTTGAATATAACCTGGATTTCGGGGAGGGGGAGAGGGGGTCTCTCATCACGGTTTTACGATTTAAAGTAGCAAATCCAGATTTCCCAAACATATTTTGTGAAAAATCCCAATCCAGATATATTTCATCGAAAATTTTAAACGTTCAAATTTAGAATGTAAGATATTTGACGTGTATATAAACTCTTCTGCAAGTTTGTGTTCATGATTCACGTGCGATCAAATATAAAAAGTTTGTGTTTTATTCTATCTGAAAAAATTCTATGCCGATTTCGATCAATTTTGCCAAACCCCCCTAAGAATATAAAATAAACAAAATCAAACAAACAAACAAAACCAAAAAAACGATTTCACATGGCAAAAATAAAAAAAAATGGTTTCACATCGCTTAGAATATGCCTTTCCTGTTTTTTTATGGTGTTTTCATACCGAATTCTCGGCCTTAATTAAGACAGGAGCCATCCACCGGCGTCCCAAAATCCTTCCCCCATTTTGGCTTTATATAGCTTTTGTATTCATTTTTTGTAAGTCGTCCGTCTTAAACTTTTTCATTCAAAGGTTTTGTCTGAAACCACTGGCTATTTAAGAACCATACTGGCAATAATATTTCTTGGATGGACCCCTTTAAGAATAGTGTCCGACATGTCCGAATATAATCCGAAATGGCCGCCTGCAGGGAACATATTTTAACATTGCACTCTGCAGGAAACCCATATAAACATTTCTTCAGACTCTGCTGAACCTATATCCGAAACCTCTTTGGTCTTTTCTGGAACAACTGTGCCTATTGGAACCAAACTGGTTACAATTAGATCTTTATTGGTCACTTAAAATAATACCCGGCAAGTTTAAATATAATCCTAAATGGCCGCTAGTGGGGGACATAGTTTAACCGTTGCACCTTATGCGAAACCTATCAAACTCAAATCTTGTTCTCTAAAGCCACTTAGCCAATTGGAATCAAACTTGGTTACTTTCGTGTTTGGATGGTTCCCTTTAAAAAAGACGGCGGAAACAAAATTAAACCTAACTTTAGACCTAAATTTAGTAAAAGAAGCAACCATTGTTTTTATTGTACGTAACAACACAGAACTGGCATTTCTGTGGTCAAACTGTTTTAAAAAGACTGCACGAACAATGATTCAAGTTTATTTTTTGCATTTTTTATAGTAAAAATTAACTCTCTGTAAAAGTTTTTTTTTCATTTTTAGTGCTGATTTTAAAATTTTCAGCTTAATATATTTTTCATTTTTCTTTATTCTTGAAATTATCTATCTTTTATTTGTGGTTCATATAATGTTTATGTATCCATAATGCACTTTATATTCTGCTAAATTTCTTTAAATGTAATTCAAACACTTATCTTAATCAATTGAACTGTGAAATTTTATTGTACGTAACGAAGTGGTCATGTTCTTGAAAGGTCCATCACAGATACTGTTAAAAGAGATAAGAATCAAAGCTTTACTTTTACAAAACCTTGAATAACTCAGCTACAACTAGAAGTAATATCTCAGCTTTATATGTCAAAATTCTAAAAAATAAAAGAATTGAAAGATGATGGTTAAAGAGAAATAATATAAAAGCCGATTACTCCGAGTTAAACTTCCAATATTACAAAAGATTAGAATCGACATGGAAACTCTTTGCATGTTTTTTTTTCATATACGTATCAATGATGCAAGAAAATCCCCCACAAGAATAACATATATCACCAACACAAAAATTATACAGCTTATCTCCGTATGATTTTATTGTACGTTACGCAGAATTTCATTGACCAAATATAGTAAACTCTCTACAAGAAACAAAATGAGCAGTGTGTCAAAATAATGATTTTTTTAAATCTACATGTAATAATGTTTATACAAACAACTATTTCAATCTTCATTTTCGTCAGTTTCTTTTTTTTTTTTTCAATTGTACACTTTTTCGTGGAATGACTGATAAAAGCCCCTGGGTGCGTCGCTGTAATGGACGACCAGTTTCACCCACGTAGCCTGGTTTGCTTCAGGTAATCAAATATACCAGGCTGGATGTTTTTCAGGAGATGTCAGTGAGAAATTGGATGGTAAAGTACGTGCCATTAACATTGGATTTCACAGTATTCTCCTGGCGAGGACAAGTAGCCCATTTCCTGGCGTCGCATTTTTGAATCTTAGAAAATCCACGATTGCATTTATTAATAGACGGTGTAGTGTATTTAAATGTGTGTAAAGAGTTGCATATTTTTGATATTTTTAATGGAGAAAGCCTGACAACCGGATTAAGTGCTGAAAGTGAAGTATTAATCAAATTAAAGTGTGAAGGTGCAATCGCGGATTTGACATGGCGTTTTCTGAAATTGTATCTCGATTGTATCACAAACGTCGAAAATTTTTTTTCCTAAACTACAATTCATAACAATGTAACTTTGAAGATCCTTTCATTGCAGATGTCAACTGTACATCAAAAATAGGTCTTTTTTGGTTCTTTTTGATACTTAAATAATCATTAGTGAAATAGGTTTCTTAAACTGATAAATAACTTTTGTATTTATCAACAGGTGATTCCATGATTGCCAATAACGGTCATATGTTTACTACGTTCGACGCAGACAACGATATACAAAGTAGTGGTAATTGTGCAGTATCTAGGCATGGCGCCTGGTGGCACTTCCATTGTACCTGGTCTAATCTAAATGGAAGATACGACCCTACACTAACATCAACAACTGCTATGAGCTGGTACCATTGGCATACTAGTTATGTGTGCCTTCAGTCAACAATGATGATGATAAGACCTTAGAATCTACAGTAAAATGTTAATTATGTTTCACAGCTTTCTATAAAATGTTATCTGATTCATCGTGATAGGCCTTATTAGTCCTAATTTATACGGTTTCTTGCTATAAATTTGTATTCTGATATATTGTTATTCTATTATTATTGGGATGTTTTTGATGAAATATCAGCATTCAAATGTTTGATATGGATCATAATACAAATGTTTGATATGGATAATAATACAAATGTTTGATATGGATAATAATACAAATGTTTGATATGGATAATAATACAAATGTTTGATATAGATAATAATACAAATGTTTGATATGGATAATAATACAAATGTTTGATATGGATCATAATACAAATGTTTGATATGGATAATAATACAAATGTTTGATATGGATAATAATACAAATGTTTGATACGGATAATAATACAAATGTTTGATATAGATAATAATACAAATGTTTGATATGGATAATAATACAAATGTTTGATATGGATAATAATACAAATGTTTGATGTGGATAATAATACAAATGTTTGATATGGATAATAATACAAAAAGCAGTATAAGCTGAAAAGTTTTTTTTTTTAAATCATGAATACCTTTTTTAACTATAAATGTGTTATCTTAATGTATCTCCCAATGAAACTTGATATCACAAAAATGTATTTATATGAATATTAATAAGGGTGGAAAACAGGCAATTGAACTTGCTTGCATGTGTGTAGGAAATCAGATTTGAAACACTTCAAAAGTCAAGAGTCAAAGAAATTAGACTAAATAAACTCCAACGATAAAAGGTCGATGTTAACAGACTCAAAAACAGTACCCTTCGAGTTACAGAGAACGGTAACCGTATATATGCTTTTCAACAAATTATATTTTTGAACTTCAAAGAAAAAGACCCCAGGATATACCACTGGGCCGATACCTCTGCTGGTGGACTGTTATTTGCCCGAAGATATTCACCAACCCGGTAGCCAGTACTTCTGTCTTGGCCCGAAAACCGATTTTATGTGAAAACTTGCAATATCTAAATTCAACAAAATTTTGTTCAAAAGTATGTAGTTTCTCCCTCTTGCATAGCGCTGTCCTAGGCTGATTTTGTTTTTTCTATTAGTTTTATTGGTATTTATTCTCAATTAGCCTTTACATATATTTCGGTAATGGATTTCCAAAATGTTTTAATTTGATCTGCGATGAAGAGACATAAGTTGTCAAAATATGCAGAATCCAAATTAACAGCAACTTCAGTATTTGGTTGTATTACCTTATATATATATTTTATACGTTCTATTAAGTATAAAGTATTTTCGTCTGTAATTTGGTATTTTCATACCCTTGGGTGTCTATTGCCCGATGAGGTCCAATTCCCGGTGAGGTCTATTGACCGGTGAAGTCTACTGACCGATGGAGTCTATTGACCGATTAGGTTTATTGTCCGATGAAGTCTAGTGTCTCTAAGGGAATCTGCAACTTTTTATACCTATTATTTGTGTTGTTATATATGTATTCAATGTTCTTTATACCAATGTGTAAACAATGGTTTATAAGAATAAAATATACAGTTATTTAGGGCAATAGACTAGAATATTTTGCCCAAGGTGTCAGAAACCTTCAAGTGTTCTAATGCCAGAGGCCAACGGCAATAAAATACTTTGGTTGTTCCAAGTACATCGGGACAAATATTATACGTGGATAGGAACTCTCGTGTAATTGAAAGTGGAAACGATCTCCTCAAATACCAGTGAGAAGGATAACCGGAATCCAGTCCTATTACCACCTAAAACAAACTATTTATTAAATTGAAGTGTACTTATAATTTGTCCTGCATGACAATTATTTAACTAAATTTTAATTGACGAAAAACAATTATTCTGAAGCGCTACAAATAGATTAAATATAAATCACCCTTAGCTCAACAGTGTTAATTAATTAGTGATTCCATCTCATGGTATTGGTGTATTTTTAATGAATAATTATAGATTAGTTTCCGGAGTGAACACGACTCAAAAATCTGTATAATACATCTTGTTTTTCAAAGTCTTAGACACAGTAGACTTTATATTGAAGCTACTTTATAAGAAATTTAAAGAGTGAAAAAAGTGTAAAAATACAATATGTACATTATTTTTGGGGGCAGTTAAAATAGCTTTCAAAGGTATTTTGTCCTAATAAAATAACTCTTAAGCAATCCTTCTTGTAACAGCGTTTGACTTTTCTCACCCCATGTCATCTGGATTGCAGACACAAGGTAGTTTTCTTTGTATACTCTGTATGTTTGTTAACACAATGTGTATTCAGGGTTGTTCTTTGCTTCTTTTAATTCTTAATTTAAACAGAATATTATTCTAAATAAAGGAAACAATAATAATTCAGTTTAATGTATCTATCGCATACATCACATGCCTATCACATGGTCTCTCTCAAACGGTATACTTGTCTTAGTTTTTTTTTCTCCAATCAACAAGGCATGACCACGTGTACAGAGAAAACAAATACTTAGGTTGCTACCGAACACTTCCGTAATGAAATTGGATTTCGGCGCTTAACATTTATGTTCGGGTAATTTGTTATTGTCCACATTTAGTTTACTAATGACATTTATTTGAGATATTTTAGCCTCTATGGTTCATTATAATTGTATCTGTAATTTATTTGAAATGCATACATAAGAAATTCCTTGCTATAAATTAAAACAAATTATTTATGCCTAGTTCACACATTTACGGATAAGCGTCCAGGATGGGTACGGATTTGATCCGGCTATTACCGTTGTATCACGTAGCATTACGTGGAATACCGTGGAAAACCCGTAATTATCCGTACTGTTACGGCATTGTGGTTTCGTACCGTACTGGTTTTTTGATCATGTTCAAAAAACAGTACGGTTTCGAGACCGTCCTGGTCCCCTCTAATCCGTACCAGACACGTAGTTAAAACGTGTAAATCCTTAAGAGGACCTTCCTAATTCGTAGATGTACGTAATAAAAACATGCAGGAGAAGAAAGGAAAGGTACGTATGTATTACGGTCAAAATACGGATTCCTAAGGATATGTACGGAATGTACATATTTTTGCATATTTAAGTCAGGTAATGATTATTTATCGGCTGCACACGGAAGGTTCATGGTGACTTCAAGATGAAGAACGACAATGAATGCATTATATTCTACTTATTTTTCCCTCGTTTCAAGAAAATAAAAAATTTCGTATTTACAATATTTTTTAATGAAGCAGTATGATAATATAAGGGAAGTTTAACACGAGGGAAAACAATTATCACCCGAGACAAAGGCGAAGGTGATATTTTTTTCAAGAAAGACAAGCAAGTCAATAATCATTCATACCAGTATATTCTCTCCAAATATAACACATTTTTTGTTCTTTTTTGTTTATTTGTTTTGTCTTTGTCATACTGTCTGAATTCGTGTTGCTGTGAATTTCCGTGATTTTGGATTTATGATTTTAGAATTTCCCCTTTCCTCGTTTTTGCTTCGGTATTTGTTTTCCGATGTATTCAAAGAAAATGAAATTTATCATTTCAGTGTTTCTTAAATACCATTGTTCGATTTAGCAAACAAAAATGTTATCAAATATCCTTTTCTGTCATCGAGACAATACAATGAAAATAAAACATTTGGAAGACAAACAATAGACAACCTCTCCAAACATAAGTTTTCAGTAAATACCTGAATATTTCATCCCACATGTCATTCTTTACTCTTGTCAACTTGTTATCAGCATTTCCCTTATCAAGACACGGCTTCAATTTAAACCATTTTATTATGTCGTCTTGATGTTCTTGGCTCAAATGTATTGGGGCTAGTTTCTGTTTTTTGAACTTTGAGCCTTCATTGTGTGTACTGCTGGTTCCATCTTCAAATTGCGGTGTCTCAGTTACCACAGCCTCTTCTGGGGCTTCAGACAATGTTGAAGGTAAGGTAGAACTTTCCCCTTCCCCTTTCCTCGACTTAACTTTGCGTTATTCCTTCTCTTATTTGGCATGATTGTTTAAATGTGGAAGGAGAATGTGCGCACCTTATGTATAATTATTAATATTTCCCGCGGTTCATTGTCACAGCTGCATGCACTTTTGGGTCCGGTATTACCCTTATTAATCCGTAGTGATCCGTAGGGAACCGTTTTAACCCGTTCTGATCCTTACTTATCCGTACCAATCCTTACTTAACCTTGTATCTCGACTACGGTCCGACTCAAAACAACGTACCAGTCCGTAACTACCCGTACAAACCCGTAGCTACCCTTACCAATCCGTTTAAAACCCTAGTGAGTTCTTATAAGTATCCGTATCTTTTCCGTATTATTCCGTGTAAAACCGTTTCAGACCGTTCTTTGTCCGTAGCAAGTCAAGGATAACGGTACTTTGTGTGTCATCCGTAGCATTTCAGACCGTAGCAATACGGTAAAGCTTATCCGTGAATGTGTGACCTAGGCATTACACTTAGAATGTTTTACTGCCAAAGTAACTTAAATCTTCTTTAGTCATCTATATAAATTATTTCACATTATCGCACTAGACGTTGCATAGTGGTAAAATCCAAGCTGGGTTCATTTTCCTGACGGGAAAGATGATGGCTTCTTAGAGACGTGGAACTACAGAATACCTAAATAAACAAAGATAGTATCAGAAAGAGCTTGCACGTAAGAAATACTCATTAGAGAAACAAAGACTTAATAAAGACCAGAATTGTACATCTGCAAAATACCGTCGGCTGTACGTTCAAGCACTTTTGTAACTGGCTTCTGGTAGTAAATAGAGTTAAGGACTCCCGAGTTCCTATCGTTATTTACGTTTGTCTCTAGTTTCTAGTGCAGTTCGCATGTGAGTTGTGGCATGTGATTGTACTTTGGGCCTTTGTATGTGTTGGCTGTTATCTTTTGTTTGAAAAGGTAAATATTTACTAAAACTTGATAACCTGAAGGACTTGTATTACTTAGGTATTGGGTAGTGAATACACTGACAGACTCATAACTTAGAAAAAAATGAGGACGTCTTGCTTTAAGCTATCTTGTGATAATTTCACAAGAGGACTGCTAAAAATATGCTTTGACAATGATACTCGTTGTTAATAAAAATTAAACAGTATATAGATCTGCAGTGAAATGTCATTATTTTAAATCACAGGCGAGGCATGCACATCAGGAAATTTTATCCTCTCAACTTATACTAAAACTTGCTTTATACGGAGCTCATCTGGATGGCACACTACAGATTTCGCTGGACTACGTTTCCGTTCCCTAAGAAAAAGAAAGGAATTTGGGTAAATGTGAAGGAGACAACATCCCACCTCCAGGTAAAAACGACAAAAAAAAGCATCTAGAGTACACCGTATGGACTTCAACATGCACATTGAGGAACCTCACACCATAAAGCAAGCCCTAAATGGCCCCTTAAGTAAATCAAGTTAATAAATCAATGGAAACAAAACGCATCCAATAACTTGTACGTCAACAACTCACAGTCTGGATATCTGTTTAATAGTTTTTTCTTTTTTGATAGGAAATGCTAGTCTTGAAAGCATTCCAGAAGACGATGTTTCCATGTCCCCTTGGATATACAAGTATCACTGTGTCATTCTAACGATGTCATGGACAGACACAAAAATGCCCGGTCAAAAACATGTTCCTAGTATCATTTTAATGATGTCATGGAAACGATTTTCAAGGGGTCTTCATACGATCTTTAGCTGCCTCAATCCTCTATAAAAATTCATACATCTTTTTTCTCATTTGACCATGCTCTGTTAACTTTCGACTTCATTGACTTTCATCAAAACTTTGCTTTGTTCCAAAATAAAATACATTTAAGGACAAAAAGAAAAATAAAACGTAAAAAGGTCAAGAAGGGAACACCTTCTGGTATGCGTGCATTACCCATCATGTTAGAAACAACGGCAGTAGTATAACGCGTTACCCTAGAACACTTTTGTCGAGGTGCCCTGTAGTGCTTTCTTTGTAATATATTTTCATTTTCCTCTAATTTTCCTCAAAATATGCAAATTAGTTCAGTAGGGAATTTTTGTGCCAATATAGAGGGCGCTGCAATCATTATAGGACCTTTGACCCTTTATAGAGAGTTCTGGAAATCGTTATTGACGAGGTGCTAAGTGTATAATTGACCTTTGGCCTTTGACCTGGTCTCGTGGGTCTTGGTCTTTCTCTATCCAGGATACTTTCCTAGATCTCGCCTTCTACTTACGTTTCGCCTTCTACTTTGGTCTCGCCTTCTACTTCTGTCCATGTGCACTGGTCTCGTCTTAATCCTAACCCTATTCCAGTTTTTAACTACACCTTAACTCTGCTCTCTCTTACCCAGTGACAGAAACTTACCTTTAACCTTACATTTATTCTTGCACCAACCCTATTTTTAATTACACCTTAACCATTGTCTCTAGAATTCAGTACCTGAACCTTTTTGTTATAGTGTTGTACTTAAGAGTGTCATTGACCTTTGACCTTTGGCCTCTGTCACTGATCTCGCACTACCTCTATCCAGGATACTTTTCTACGTCTCGCCTTCTACTTTACCTTCTACTTTGGTTTCGCCCTACTTCTGCTCATGGTATTTTCAATGGTCTCGTCTTTATCCTAACCCTAACCTTACACTTAACCTTGTACTAACCCTAACCTTACACTTTTCCTTGTACTAACCCTAACTTTTCTGTTGTTAGATCAGTAATGGTGTGTTTGTTCACGACTAACCCTAACAATTTTTTTTGCAGTTTTTCTATACCTCCATAGTTACTTTCTATTTTCCTATTTGATTGGAGTTACCTCTCTATTATCTCTAACATAAGTTACAACTCTATATTCATTTATTCTTTTTTTATATTTGAATGTTATTGTTTTGTTTGTTGTTTTTTTTTCATTACTATTATTCTATTATTCAATTTGTTTTTTATTTCATTTTTTTACTGTTTTTCATTGGTATTATATTTATTTATTATATTATTTTATTTCTTTTATTATTTTTTATTATTCAACTTTTAGTTTCACTATCTTTATTTGATTTATTTATATTCTCAATTATTTTTTATTTATTTATTATTTTCATTTTTACTTTTACTATTATTTTATTTACTTTTTTATTTCATTTCTAATTTATTGTTTTATATTTATTTATTTATTTTTTATTACTTTTTTATGATCATTGCTTTTTTTTTATTTATTTACTTTTTTATATTTATTTATTTTCTTTATTATTTTAATGTTATTTTTTTTATTTTATTTATTCATTATATTACTCGATTGTTTTTTATTTATTGTTATATTGTTGCTTTCATTATCTATTATTTAATTTATTTATATTCTAAATTATTTATTTTTATTTATCATTATATTTATTTTTAATATTATTATAACTTAATTTATTTTATATTTGAATGTTATTTTTTTAATTATTTATCTTTTTATTGTTATATTTTTGAATTTTATTTTTTTCCCTTATTCTCAGAAATCTAGTACTTAACTAGAATTGTACCTAACTCTTAACTTTTTTTCAATTTTGCTAGTGCTATATTTGATAGATCTATTGTAATGTGATTATATGTGAGATTTTACTGAGGTCCCTCTGCGTTTATCCAGGTTTGTGACTGGCTATCCGATGGGATAGGCCGCATTATCCTCCCTCGTCCCATTTGTTTTAAATAACTAAATACCGAAGTTACTGTGAATTTACTTTCTGCATATGCGCATTTCGACAACTTATGTCTCATCAGTGCAGATATAATGAAAATATAATGAAATATAATGAAATATAATGAAATATAATGAAATTGCTTCTATTTTATTGACGTAAAATGTCATATTAGTAAGATGATGTATTGTCTATTTGGTATTGGGTCTATGGTGTCTTAGGACATCTTGTAGGATCAATGAGCTGGTGAACATCCTCTATTTTTTATAAGAATGGGCACTTCCAAAAATATGGCATTATTTTGACTGGCATAGAAATATCGCAGTTCATCTGTTTGTAAATTTCGTAAAATAGATCCAAATCGATAAGTTTATTTTTAAGGGAGACTCTTGTTGTTCAAAGACGTCCCATATTTACTCTAGAATATTGGGGAAAGTGCTCTTTTCCAAAGTGATCCTCTATGAGGTTTTCTGCGGATAGAATACTTGGTGCAACTGCATGTTGAGTTTCACGATCTCCAGACAAAACGTTTGGTTTGGTATGATCCTTGTTGGTTGTCGGTCTGGAAAGTATTTCGTCGCCGCTTTCAGGTTGAGATGATTCATCCCTTTCCATACTGTAATATGTTGGATCTGTTTATCAACATAAACTTAGAAGGTTTTGGCTCCTGGTCTTTCGTGTATAGCACGGTGACGCTTGAGGCTAGATTGGTCGTTGAAATATCGACCACAGACATCACATCTTAAGGTGTAAATGAAAGTGACAATAAAAGTCCGAAACGATCAAAGGAAGAGACCAGTAAGGAAAATCCGTATAACATGTGGGAAGCTTCTTGCCTGGTTTTATTGTCGAGTCGATTGAACTTTTTCCCACACTTGGTACAGCTGTATTCTTGATTATCCTTTAAATGGCTCTTCGCGTGTCGCTGTAAACTCCACTTTTCGGTGTACTTCTTTGGGCATTTGTCACAAGCGAACATTTTAACTTCTGGTCAGCAGATTAGCCGTCTGGCGACTGAAGAGGCCGGTCGATCGGGCCTTATATAGTCAAAATCATTTGTATCGATGGCTGTGATTGGTAATTTATTTTTGTAAGGGATGATTTGATAAGTAAGTTTTCCTGTATTGTGATCGGTCAATCCATTGTAGATAGATGCTTCTGACTGGTTGGATTTCCTACAATTTGAATGATCAATATTATGTACAGCTTCAATCCACTTTTTGTTTCAAGAATGTTGACTTACTAAATGTTTACATCAAAAACACTATGAACGTCAAATATGCCTATGAACTGACACAAAACATCTATGACATTGATATGAACATAACGTTATCCACAAACCATAAATGAACACATAAAATATGGAAGCACTTTGATATGAAGACGTTAACTGCAAATGGAAATAAACATCAAGTGATACTATGGAAACAAATTGAAGATAATATGAAAACTAGTGTGATCTGAAATTCTAAAAGCGGAAGTATAACATCAGCTATGACTGTGAACTGACATTCACTATGAAAACAAATACATACTGAAGGCAATATAAACAATAAATACAAGCATCGATGATTAAAGATCAACATGAAGTGATACAACATATGAAAAACACACTGATATGAACAACAAATACAAGCATAAATGTTAACTAAGACAATAAAGCGATATAAAACATGTAAACATATGAACATTAACACGAATGTGAACACCAAATCATAAGCATAAGTTAACTACGACTATGAAGTAATATTAAAACATATAAACATATGAATATTAACACTGATGTGAACCAAAAAATATAGACATAACGTCAGTTAAACTGACCCAAACTATGAAAACAAATAGATACTGACGACAAAATGAACACCAAATACAAACAGAAACTTTAAACCATCAACATAAACTGACACAAGATATGTAAACATATGAACATTGACACGAATGTTAACACCAAAACACTACACATAACGTCAAATATGAACACTAAAACAACAATAAACGACAACATAATGAAATTGATATGAACTGTTCCATGAAAACATAATATGATATGTTAAATATGAACACAAACACAACAAAGTATGAAACCAAATGTGAACTTTGACATCAAAACATAGCATGACACATAAAATATGAACACACATACAACAAAACATGACAACATAATGATATGAACTGTTAAATGAAAACATAACAAGATACGTTAACTATGAGTGTGAATGAACAAAAATATGTAAACATATGAACTTTACCTGCAAGAATGATATGAAACACAAACTATGAAAACAAATAGATACTGACGACAAAATGAACAACAAATACATGCATAGATGTTAAAAGATCAACATAAAGTAATACAAACTATTAAAACCTGTGAATGTGAACACCAAATACAAGCATAAATGTTAAAAGACCAACATTAAATGGTACAACATATGAATGTATACACCAAATACGAACAGAAACATTGAAACATCAACATAAACTGACGCAAGATATGTAAACATATGAAGATTGATACGAATATCAACACCAAATCATACACCTAACATTAAGTATGACTATATATAAAGTGATTTAAAACATGTAAACATATGAACATTAACACTGATATGAACTAAAATATAATTAGAAACATTGAAATATCAAAAATAAACGACATTCATATGAACTTTAATGATAAAACTGAAACATAACTTGAAATATCCAATGAATTGACAAATATTATGACAACATATAGTCATTGATATGAATATTTACACAAAAACAAAAGACGAAATTTACAATATCAAGATCATATGATACAAAACATTATAGATAAATCACATTCATGAATACTTGAATATCAAACCACACCTGCATGCAACATGAAATATGAACAAAAATACAAGCATTAATGTTAAAACATGAACATTAACTGATACAACATATGGGAACACACTGATGTGAACACCAAATACAAGTAGAAATATTCAAATATGAACATTTAACGACACAAGATATGTAAACATGCAAACCTTGACACGGGTGTTTATACCAAAACACGAAACATAACGTTGAGAATGAACACAAAAACAATAATAAATGACAACAAATGCAAATTTGAACACCAAAACACAATATGAAAGGTAAAATTTGAACACAAAGACAACAATTCATGACAACATAAAGACATTAAAAGAACTGTTACATGAAAACATAACAAGATATATTAAACATGAACAATAACACAACAAAACATCATACCTTAACCATATTCATTTGATCTGTTACATGAAAACTTAATATGATATGTTAAATATGAACATAAATGCAACAAAGTTGAAATATAAATCTAAGCTTATATATGAAAACACAACATTACACATTAAACATGAACATTATTACAACAAATTATGAAAAGAAATGCAAACTTGTACATGAAAATACAAACTGAAACGTTAAATATCAAGATTTGGTGACGCAAAACATTAAACATATCGATGTTTATGAAGACTTTAACACAAAACTCAATATGAAATGTAAAATACGAACATAATTACAACAAATTATGAAGATAAATGCAAACTTGACATGAAAACGTAAGATGTCACTTTAAATATGAACACAAATACAACAAACGCGAAAACTTATTGACATTAATGGAAACAAAACTTAAATAAACCATTAAATATTTGTTAAGAATGACACAATCACATCAAAATATTTAAGCAAATCGATAATGAAGACAATATGAACAAC
Source organism: Modiolus philippinarum (assembly GCA_002080025.1). Classification (NCBI taxonomy): domain Eukaryota; kingdom Metazoa; phylum Mollusca; class Bivalvia; order Mytilida; family Modiolidae; genus Modiolus; species Modiolus philippinarum. Next base: position 14,713 of record MJUU01026704.1, read on the forward strand.
AAATACCAGCATACATACTAAAAGATCAACATTAAGTGATGAATGAGTGGTTAATTTAAAGCATCTAGTAATGAAAAATGGTGATTTCAATGTATTGTTATGGTAAAAATTGTGATTTTAATGTATCTGGGTGGTGGTGGTGGTGATTTTCAGGTAATTGGGTGGTGGTGGTGGTGGTTGTGGTGGTGTTGGAGAGATAATAGCCCATGCTGGTGGTGGTGGTGGTGCTGGTAGTGGTGGTGGTGAGATAATAGTCTATGGTGGTGGTGGTGGTGGTGGGACAATAGTCTATGCTGGTGGTGGTGGTGGTGGTGGGGTTATATGATATGTGGGTGGTGGTGGTGGTGGTATAGGGATACTAGCCTATGCTGATGGTGCTGGTGGTGGTGGTGGAGGGATCATGGGATATGTGGGTGGTGGTGGTGGAGGAGGGATAATAGGTTTTTCAGGGTGGTGGTGGTGGCAGCAGCAGCAAAAAGCCGTAAAAAGGCCGATAAAGACAACAAAATTGTGATACATTCGTCGAAAACACTATATGCAATATGAAAAAAGAACATTATTACACAAAATCATGTAAACTTTGACATCAAAATGCAATCTGAAACATAAAAATTGATTGGAAATACATTAAAACTTTTTACAAATGCAAACATGTACGTCGAAAACATCAAGATAAAATGAAATAACTTCAAATCTCGGACTGAACGAGACTTGTTAAAGGTAACAGATATCAACTTGACAGTGTGACCAATGGATTGAAAAGCCTACACATACCCCGAATTCATATATATCATATGACTATAGTATCAATAGTTCGGATTAAGGTCGATCTAGGGCCGATCAAGGGCCGACTAGAAGCCGATCTTGGATTTTGAAGGGCCGATATCTCTAAAAACAGTACGTGCTAACCCTTAACTACCTTGACCAATCGCTTAAGATGACTAAAGATAACCCGAATCCATATATGATATGCTTTTTAAACTAATACTATGGGTCAGGACCGAATTAGGACCGACTTTGGGCCGATCTTTGATTTGTTAGGGCCGATTTCTCTATAACAGTAGCTTTTAGGCCTTAACTACTTATTCCAATCACTTTAGAAGTTCAATGATACCTAAAATCCATATATGATATGAACCTTTTACTAATAGTATTGATTAAGGCCGATCTAGGGCCCACTTAGGGCCGATCTCAAAATTTGAGGTGCCGATATCTTCACACAACTACGTTTTAACAGCTCTCTACCTATACCAAACGATTTAGAAGGATGAAAGTACCCCGATTCCATATATCATATGTCTATAGTACTAATACTTATAGCCAGGGCCGATCTAGCGGCGTTTAGGGCCGATTACTCGTTTACACTCGGAGCTAACACTTCGAAACCTGCACCAATGACAACAAATGCAAACTTGAACACCAAAACACAATATGAAAGGTAAAATATGAACACAAAGACAACAATACATGACAACACAAAGACATTAAAAGAACTGTTACATGAAAACATAACAAAATAAATAGGGTCTGTAAGTCTCGTACGATTTTGAAACTTGCGGGCAAATAAGTTGTACCCGGAAGTTGCATTTTTAACAAAAATATATGACGTTTTAAACAAAAACTTTGAACGTCATAATCCTTATACGTCATATTTTGGCGGGGAATGTTTTTAAATTACAATTTTATCATGACTTCTCGGTGTCACATGACGAGACTTACAGACCCTATAACGCAACAAAACATCATTACATAACTTAACCATATTAATTTGATCTGTTACATGAAAACTTAATATGATATGTTAAATATGAACATAAATGTAACAAAGTTGAAAAATAAATCTAAACTTATATTATTTGCGTATTTTCGTGCTGTTGTGATATTATAATAAGGTAAATCGGGGTCGCTGAATCGATTGGTGCAGGTTTCGAAGCGTTAGCTCCGAGTGTAAACGAGTTATCGGCCCTAAACGGTCCTAGATCGGCCCTGGCTATAAGTATTAGTACTGTAAACCTATGATATATGGAATCGGGGTAGTTTCATCCTTCTAAATCGTTTGGCATAGGTAGAGAGTTGTGAAACGTAGTTGTGTGAAGATATCGGCACCTTAAATTTTGAGATCGGCTCTAAGTGGGAACTAGATCGGCCTTAATCAATACTTATTAGTAATAGGTTCATATCATATATGGATTTTAGGTATATTTGGACTTCTAAAGTGGTTGGAATAGGTAGTTAAGGCCTAAAAGCTACTGTTATAGAATTATCGACCCTAACAAATCAAAGATCGGCCCTAAGTGGGCCCTAATTTTGTCCTGACCCGTAGTATTAGTTTTATAAGCATATCATATATGGATTCGGGTTATGTTTAGTCATCTCAAGCTGTTGGTCAAGGTAGTTAAGGGATAGCGCGTACTGTTTTATAGATATCGGACGGACGGACGACGGACGACCGACGGACGGACGACGGACGCCGAGTGATGGCAAAAGCTCACATGGCCTTTGGCCAGGTGAGCTAATAAAACTTATTACAAATGCAAACATGTACGTCGAAAACATCAAGATAAAATGAAATAACGTCAAATCTCGTACTGAACGAGACTTGTTAAAGGTAATAGATATTAACTTGACAGTGTGACCAATCGATTGAAAAGCCTACACATACCCCGAACTCATATATCATATGACTATAGTATCAATAGTTTGGATTAAGACCAATCTAGGGCCGATCAAGGGCCGACTAGAGGCCGATATCTGTTTTTGAAGGGCCGATATGTCTAAAACAGTACGTGCTAACCCTTAACTACTTTGACCAATGGCTTTAGATGACTACAGATAACCCGAATCCATATATAATATGCTTATAAAACTAATACTACGGGTCAGGACCGAATTAGGGCCAACTTAGGGCCGATCTTTGATTTGTTAGGGTCGATAACTCCATAACAGTAGCTTTGAGGTCTTAACTACCTATTCCAACCACTTTAGAAGTCCAAAGATACCTAAAATCCATATATGATATGAACCTATTACTAATAGTATTGATTAAGGCCGATCTAGGTCCCACTTAGGGCTGATCTCAAAATTTGAGGTGCTGATATCTTCACACAAATACGTTTCACAACTCTCTACCTATGCCAAACGATTTAGAAGGATGAAAGTACCCCGATTCCATATATCATATGTCTATAGTACTAATACTAATAGCCAGGGCCGATCTAGGGCCGTTAAGGGCCGATAACTCGTTTACACTCGGAGCTAACGCTTCGAAACCTGCACCAATCGATTCAGCGACCCCGATTCACCTTATCATAATATCACAACAGCACGAAAATACGCAAACAATATAAGTTTAGATTTATTTTTCAACTTTGTTACATTTATGTTCATATTTAACATATCATATTAAGTTTTCATGTAACAGGTTAAGGTATGTAATGATGTTTTGTTGTGTTATTGTTCATGTTTAATGTATCTTGTTATGTTTTCATGTAACAGTTCTTTTAATGTCTTTGTGTTGTCATGTTTTGTTGTCTTTGTGTTCATATTTTACCTTTCTTATTGTGTTTTGGTGTTCAAGTTTGCATTTGTTGTCATTGGTGCAGGTTTCGAAGCGTTAGCTCCGAGTGTTAACGAGTTATCGGCCCTTAACGGCCCTGGCTATAAGTATTAGTACTATAGACATATGATATGTGGAATCGGGGTACTTTTATCCTTCTTAATCGTTTGGTATAGGTAGAGAGTTGTGAAACGTAGTTGTGTGAAGATATCGGCACCTTAAATTTTGAGATCGGCCCTAAATGGGCCCTAGATCGGCCTTAATCAATACTATTAGTAATAGGTTCATATCATATATGGATTTTAGGTATCTTTGGACTTCTAAAGTGGTTGGAATAGGTAGTTAGGGCCTTAATAGAGTTATCGACCCTAACAAATCAAAGATCGGCCTTAAGTCGGCCCTAATTCGGTCCTGACCCGTAGTATTAGTTTTATAAGCATATCATATATGGATTCGGGTTATCTTAAGTCATCTAAAGCAATTGGTCAAGGTAGTTAAGGGTTAGCAAGTACTGTTTTAGAGATATCGGACAGACGGACGACGGATGACCGACGGACGGACGACGGACGCCGAGTGATGGCAAAATCTCACATGGCCTTTGGCCAGGTGAGCTAATAAAACTTATTACAAATTCAAACATGTACGTCGAAAACATCAAGATAAAATGAAATAACGTCAAATCTCGTACTGAACGAGACTTGTTGAAGGTAACAGATATCAACTTGACAGTGTGACCAATCGATTGAAAAGCCTACACATACCCCGAATTCATATATCATATGACTATAGTATCAATAGTTTGGATTAACACCAATCTAGGGCCGATCAAGGGCCGACTAGAAGCCGATATTGGATTTTGAAGGGCCGATATCTCTAAAACAGTACGTGCTAACCCTTAACTACTTTGACCAATCGCTTTAGATGACTAAAGATAACCCGAATCCATATATGATATAAAAACTAATACTACGGGTCAGGACCGAATTAGGGCCGACTTAGGGCCGATCTTTGATTTGTTAGGGTCGATAACTCCATAACAGTAGCTTTTAGGTCTTAACTACCTATTCCAACCACTTTAGAAGTCCAAAGATACCTAAAATCCATATATGATATGAACCTATTACTAATAGTATTGATTAAGGCCGATCTAGGTCCCACTTAGGGCTGATCTCAAAATTTAAGGTGCCGATATCTTCACACAAATACGTTTCACAACTCTCTATCTATGCCAAACGATTTAGAAGGATGAAAGTACCCCGATTCCATATATCATATGTCTATAGTACTAATACTAATAGCCAGGGCCGATCTAGGGCCGTTAAGGGCCGATAACTCGTTTACACTCGGAGCTAACGCTTCGAAACCTGCACCAATCGATTCAGCGACCCCGATTCACCTTATTATTTAACATCACAACAGCACGAAAATACGCAAACAATATAAGTTTAGATTTATTTTTCAAATTTGTTACATTTATGTTCATATTTAACATATCATATTAAGTTTTCATGTAACAGGTTAAGGTATGTAATGATGTTTTGTAGTGTTATTGTTCATGTTTAATGTATCTTGTTATGTTTTCATGTAACAGTTCTTTTAATGTCTTCCTGTTGTCATGTTTTGTTGTCTTTGTGTTCATATTTTACCTTTCTTATTGTGTTTTGGTGTTCAAGTTTGCATTTGTTGTCATTGGTGCAGGTTTCGAAGCGTTAGCTCCGAGTGTAAACGAGTTATCGGCCCTAAACGGTCATAGATCGGCCCTGGCTATAAGTATTAGTACTGTAGACCTATGATATATGGAATCGGGGTACTTTCATCCTTCTAAATCGTTTGGCATAGGTAGAGAGTTGTGAAACGTAGTTGTGTGAAGATATCGGCACCTTAAATTTTGAGATCGGCCCTAAGTGGGCTCTAGATCGGCCTTAATCAATACTAGTATTAGTAATAGGTTCATATCATATATGGATTTTCGGTATCTTTGGACTTCTAAAGTGTTTGGAATAGGTAGTTAAGGCCTAAAAGCTACTGTTATAGAGTTATCGACCCTAACAAATCAAAGATCGGCCCTAATTCGGTCCTGACCCGTAGTATTAGTTTTATAAGCATATCATATATGGATTCGGGTTATCTTTAGTCACCTAAAGCGATTGGTCAAGGTAGTTAAGGGTTAGCAGGTACTGTTTTAGAGATATCGGCCCTTCAAAATCCAATATCGGTCTCTAGTCGGCTCTTGATCGGCCCTAGATTGGTCTTAATCCAAACTATTGATACTACAGTCATATCATATATGAATTCGGGGTATGTGTAGGCTTTTCAATCGATTGGTCAAGTTAATATCTGTTACCTTTAACAAGTCTAGTTCAGTACGAGATTTGACGTTATTTCATTTTATCTTGATGTTTTCGACGTACATGTTTGCATTTGTAATAAGTTTTATTAGCTCACCTGGCCAAAGGCCATGTGAGCTTTTGCTATCAGTCGGCGTCCGTCGTCCGTCCGTCGGTCGTCCGTCCGTCCGTCCGTCCGTTAGCTTTTATTCAAAGATCTTCTCCTCTGAAACTACTGGGCCAATACTAACCAAACTTTGCCTGAATCATCACCAGGGTATGCCCTTTCATGTTTGTGATTTTTATGTCCGTAGACCAAACAACATGACCGCTGTTACTAAAAATAGGACATATGGGTAAATTACTGTTTTTTGCAGATTACTCGAAAACCATTACAGATATCCAAATTCTGACAAGTGGGTAAAAATGATCAGCATGATTAGATCTACCTGCCCTGCAATTTTGGAGAATATCTGTTTACCCGTCTTGGAGGTATTTCCCCTTTTCCGTAAAATTTTCAGTTTTTTCGTTACTTCTGGTCTTATATATTGAAATTGATAGAAGATAGAAATTAAATTTGTATAACAAAAATGGTCAGCATAGTAAGATTTACATGTCCTGCAATTTTGAAGAAAATCTGACAACCCACATAGGAGTTATTGTCGCTTTTTCTTTGAATTTTCACAATTTTTGAACGTTTTTACTTTTATTTCAAAAACTGTTTGAGATAAAGGTTGAATGTGAATTGCAAAAGTCTTGAGGTTTTCCAGAACTACAATTTCTACATATGTCCAGCAGGTTCGCATCTCATCCAAGATGGCCACCAGCGGGGAAGATAGTTTAACATAGGACCCTATGGGAAATGCATTCAAAGATCTTCTCCTCTGAAACCACTTAGCCAATGGGGACCAAATTTTGTCACAATAGTCCTTGGGTGGTCCCCTTTCACGTTTGTGATTTTGGCGTTTGTACCTCGTCCAAGATGGCTGCCAGCGTGGAGCACAGTTTAACATAGGGACCCTATGGGAAATGGATTCAAATGTCTTCTCCTCTGAACCCACTCAGCCAATTGGAACCAAACTTGGTTACAATTAAGTCTTTAGATGTTTTCCTTCAAAGTTTTTGATTTTCATGTTCATACCTCATTCAAGATGGCCACCAGCAGGAAACATAGTTTAACATAGGAACCCTGTGGGAAATGCATCCAAAGACCTTCTCCTCTGAAACTACCACGCCAAATTGAACCAAACTTGGTTACAATTGTCTTTGGGTGATCCCTTCCAAAGTTTGTGATTTTTAGTTTGTACCTCATCCAAGAATGAAAATGTAACATCTGCTGAACTGATTTATAGTATGAATGGGTGGTCTATAGGTGACAATGAATAAAACCAGTGACCAGGTGAGCGATACAGGCTCATGTGAGCCCCTAGTTGTATTTCTTATCAATTTTTATGTTTCAGATTGCATTTTGATGTCAAAATTTACATGATTTCGTGTAATAATATTCTTCTTTCATATTGCATATAGTGTTTTCGACGAATGTATAACAATTTTCTTGTCTTTATCGGCCTTTTTACGGCTTTCTGCTGCTGCTGCTGCTGCTGCTGCAACCACCACCACCCTGACCAACCTATCATCCCTCCTCCACTACCACCACCCACATACCCTATGATCCCTCCACCACAACCACCACCACCACCAGCATAGGCTAGTATCCCTATACCACCACCACCACCACCACCAGCATAGACTATTGTCCCATCACCACCCCGCACATAGACTATTTTCTCACCACCACCACCACCAGCATGGGCTATTATCTCTCCACCACCACCACCACAACCACCACCACCACCACCCAATTACCTGAAAATCACCACCACCACCATCCAGATACATTAAAATCACAATTTTTACCATAACAATACATTGAAATCACCATTATTCATTACTAGATGCTTTAAATTAACCACTCATTCATCACTTAATGTTGATCTTTTAGTATGTATGCTGGTATTTGTTGTTCATATTGTCTTCATTATAGTTTGTGTATAATTATTTTGATGTGATTGTGTCATTCTTAACAAATATTTAATGGTTTATTTAAGTTTTGTTTCCATTAATGTCAATAAGTTTTCGCGTTTGTTGTATTTGTGTTCATATTTAACGTTTCATCTTACGTTTTCATGTCAAGTTTGCATTTATCTTCATAATTTGTTGTAATTATGTTCGTATTTTACATTTCATATTGTGTTTGTGTGTTAAAGTCTTCATAAACATCGATATGTTTATTGTTTTGCGTCACCAAATCTTGATATTTAACGTTTCAGTTTGTATTTTCATGTACAAGTTTGCATTTCTTTTCATAATTTGTTGTAATAATGTTCATGTTTAATGTGTAATTTTGTGTTTTCATATATAGGTTTAGATTTATTTTTCAACTTTGTTGCATTTATGTTCATATTTAACATATCATATTAAGTTTTCATGTAACAGATCAAATGAATATGGTTAAGGTATGATGTTTTGTTGTGTTATTGTTCATGTTTAATGTATCTTGTTATGTTTTCATGTAACAGTTTTTTTAATGTCTTTATGTTGTCATGTATTGTTTTCTTTGTGTTCATATTTTACCTTTCATATTGTGTTTTGGTGTTCAAGTTTGCATTTGTTGTCGTTTATTATTGTTTTGTGTTGATTCTTAACGTTATGTTTCGTGTTTTGGTATAAACACCCGTGTCAATGTTTGCATGTTTACATATCTTGTGTCGTTAAATGTTCATATTTGAACATTTCTACTTGTATTTGGTGTTCACATCAGTGTGTTCCCATATGTTGTATCAGTTAATGTTCATGTTTTAACAGTAATGCTTGTATTTTTGTTCATATTTCATGTTGCATGGTGTGTTTTGATATTCAAGTATTCATGAATGTGGTTTATCTATAATGTTTTGTATCATATGATCTTGATATTGTAAGTTTCGTCTTTTGTTTTTGTGTAAATATTCATATCAATGACTATATGTTTGTCATAATGTTTGTCAATTCATTGGATATTTCAAGTTATGTTTCAGTTTTATCATTAAAGTTCATATGAATGTCGTTTATTTCTGATATTTCAATGTTTCTGATTATATTTTTGTTCATATCAGTGTTAATGTTCATATGTTTACATGTTTTAAATCATTTTATAGTCATACTTAATGTTAGGTGTGTGATTTGGTGTTAATATTCGTATCAATGTTCATATGTTTACATATCTTGCGTCAGTTTATGTTGATGTTTCAATGTTTCTGTTCGTATTTGGTGTATGCATTCATATGTTGTACCATTTAATGTTGGTCTTTTAACATTTATGCTTGTATTTGGTGTTCACATTCACAGGTTTTAATAGTTTGTATTACTTTATGTTGATCTTTTAACATCTATGCATGTATTTGTTGTTCATTTTGTCGTCAGTATCTATTTGTTTTCATAGTTTGTGTTTCATATCATTCTTGCAGATAACGTTCATATGTTTACATATTTTTGTTCATTCACACTCATAGTTAACGTATCTTGTTATGTTTTCATTTAACAGTTCATATCATTATGTTGTCATGTTTTGTTGTATGTGTGTTCATATTTTATGTGTCATGCTATGTTTTGATGTCAAAGTTCACATTTGGTTTCATACTTTGTTGTGTTTGTGTTCATTTTTAACATATCATATTATGTTTTCATGGAACAGTTCATATCAATTTCATTATGTTGTCGTTTATTGTTGTTTTAGTGTTCATATTTGACGTTATGTGTAGTGTTTTGGTGTTAACATTCGTGTCAATGTTCATATGATTACATATCTTGTGTCAGTTTATGTTGATGGTTTAAAGTTTTTGTTTGTATTTGGTGTTCACTTTGTCGTCAGTATCTATTTGTTTTCATAGTTTGGGTCAATTTATGTCATAGCTGACGTTATGTCTATATTTTTTGGTTCACATTCATATGTTTATATGTTTTAATATCACTTTATAGTCGTAGTTAACTATATGCTTATGACTTGCTGTTCACATTCGTTCATATGTTTACATGTTTTATATCGCTTTATTGTCTTAGTTAACATTTATGCTTGTATTTGTTGTTCATATCAGTGTGTTTTTCATATGTTGTATCACTTCATGTTGATCTTTAATCATCGATGCTTGTATTTATTGTTCATATTGTCTTCAGTATCTATTTGTTTTCATAGTTAATGTCAGTTCACAGTCATAGCTGATGTTATACTTCCACTTTTAGAATTTCAGATCACACTAGTTTTCATATTATCTTCAGTAGCAATTTGTTTCCATAGTATCACTTGATGTTTATTTCCATTTGCAGTTAACGTCTTCATATCAAAGTGCTTCCATATTTTATGTGTTCATTCATGGTTTGTGGATAACGTTATGTTCATATCAATGTCATTGATGTTTTGTGTCAGTTCATAGGCATATTTGACGCTCATAGTGTTTTTGATGTAAACATTCAGTAAGTCACCATTCTTGAAACAAAAAGTGGATTGAAGCTGTACATAATATTGACCATTCAAATTGTAGGAAATCCAACCAGTCAGAAGCATCCATCTACAATGGATTGACCAATCACAATACACAATACAAAAACTTACCTATCAAATCATCCCTTACAAAAATAAATAACCAATCACAGCCATCGATACAAATGATTTTGACTATATAAAGGCCCGATCGACCGGCCTCTTCAGTCGCCAGACGGCAAATCTGCTGACCAGAAGTTAAAATGTTCGCTTGTGACAAATGCCCAAAGAAGTACACCGAAAAGCGGAGTTTACAGCGACATGCGAAGAGCCATTTAGCGGATAATCAAGAATACAGCTGTACCAAGTGTTGGAAAATGTTCAATCGACTCGACAATAAAACCAGGCAAGAAGCTTCCCACGATTACACCTTAAGATGTGATGTCTGTGGTCGATATTTCAATGACCAATCTAGCCTCAAGCGTCCCCGTGCTATACACGAAAGACCAGGAGCCAAACCTTCTAAGTTTATGTTGATAAACAGATCCAACATATTACAGTCTGGAAAGGGGGATGAATCATCTCAACCTGAAAGCGGCGACGAAATACTTAGCAGACCGACAACCAACGAGGATCATACCAAACCAAACGTTTTGTTTGGAGATCGTGAAACTCAACATGCAGTTGCACCTAGAATGCTGACCAAGTATTCTATCCGCAGAATATACAGAAAACCTCTTAAAGGATCGCTTTGGAAAACAGCACTTTCCCCAATATTCTAGAGTAAATATGGGACGTGTTTGAACAACAAGAGTCTCCCTTCAAAATAAACTTATCGATTTGGATCTATTTTACGAGATTTACAAACAGATGAACTGCGATATTTCTATGCCAGTCAAAATAATGCCATATTTTTGGAAGTGCCCATTCTTATAAAATATAGAGGATGTTCACCAGCTCATTGATCCTACAAGATGTCCTAAGACACCAGAGACCAAATACCAAATGGACAATACATCATCTTACTAATATGACATTTTACGTCAATAAAATAGAAGCAATTCCATTAGATTTAAAACGAATGGGATGTAGGGAGGATAATGCATCCTATCCCATCGGATAGCCAGTCACAAGTCTGGATACACGCAGAGTGACCTAAGTAAAATTTCACATATAATCACATTACAATAAATTTATCAAATATAGCACTAGCAAAAGTGAAGAAAAAAAAGTTAAGAATTAGGAACAATACTAGTAAAGTACTAAATTTCTGAGAATAAGGGAAAAAATAAAAGTCAAAAATGAAATGATAAAAAATAAATAATAAAAATGCTAATAAAAATAATAACATTCAAATATAAAATAAATTAAGTTATAATAATATTAAAAATAAATATGATAATAAATAAAAATAAATAATTTAGAATATAAATAAATTAAATAATAGATAATGAAAGCAACAATAAAACAATAAATTAAAAAAAAATCAAATAATATAATGAATAAATAAAATAAAAATAGCATCAAAAAAATAAAGAAAATAAATAAATATAAAAAAGTAAATAAATAAAAAAAAGCAATGATCATAAAAAAGTAATGAAAAAAAATAAATACTAAACAATAAATTAGAAATGAAATAAAAAAGTAAATAAAATGATAATAAAAGAAAAAAAGAAAATAATAAATAAATAAATAAAAATTGAGAATATAAATAAATCAAATAAAGATAGTGAAACTAAAAGTTGAATAATAAAAAATGATAAAAGAAATAAAATAATATAATAAATAAATATAATACCAATGAAAAACAATAAAAAATGAAATAAAAAACAAATTAAATAATAGAATAATAGTAATGAAAAAAAAACAAAACAATAACATTCAAATATAAAAAAAATAAATGAATATAGAGTTGTCAAAGCAACTTAGGTTAGAGATAATAGAGAGGTAACTCCAATCAAATAGGAAAATAGAAAGTAACTATGGAGGTATAGAAAAACTGCAACAAAAATGGTTAGGGTTAGTCATGAACAAACACACCATTACTGATCTAACAACAGAAAAGTTAGGGTTAGTACAAGGATAAGTGTAAGGTTAGGGTTAGAACAAGGATAAGTGCAAGGTTAGGGTTAGAATAAAGACGAGACCAGTGAAAATACTATGAACAGAAGTAGGGCGAAACAAAAGATAAGTAGAAGGTAAAGTAGAAGGCGAGACGTAGGAAAGTTTCCGGGATAGAGGTAGTGCGAGGTCAGTGACAGAGGCCAAATGTCAAAGGTTAATGACACTCTTAAGTACAACACTATAACAAAATGGTTCAGGCACTGAATTCTAGAGATATTGGTGAAGGTGTAATTAAAAATTGGGTTAGTGCAAGAATAAATGTAAGGTTAAAGGTAAGTTTCTGTCACTGGGTAAGAGAGACCAGAGTTAAGGTGTAGTTAAAAACTGGAATAGGGTTAGGACTAAGACGAGACCAGTGGACATGGACAAAAGTAGAAGGCGAGACCAAGTAGAAGTCGAAACGTAAGTAGAAGGCGAGATCTAGGAAAGTATCCTGGATAGAGAAAGACCGAGACCCACGAGACCAGGCCAAAGGCCAAAGGTCAATAATACACTTAGCACCTCGTCAATAACGATTTCCAGAACCCTCTATAAAGGGTCAAAGGTCCAATAATGATTGCAGCGCCCTCTATATTGGCATAAAAATTCCCTCCTGAATTAATTTGCATATTTTGAGGAAAATAAGGGGAAAATGAAAATATATTACAAAGAATGCACTACGGGACACCTCGACAAAGGTGTTCTAGGGTAACGCGTTATACTACTAACAGCAGCTGAATACCGACGGGATAAAGGACAAAAAATCGAAGTCTAAAGAAATCTCAGAAAAACAATGGCGTAACACAGATACAAAACACAACATTCGAAAATAAGGCACTCACAGTGTGAACTCCAACGAAACAAAGAGTGATATCACGTGCTCCGAAAGGCTAAAAATGTCCTGCTCTGTTAACAGTTCCCGTCATACTGTAAGTTAGTCAATCTAAGACAAAGTCAAAAATGGCACAGTCAAATCCGAGAAGACGTGAACCTAGCTGAAATGTCAGTTTTATTTGGGACACCGACACGTCATATCTTTCAATTATGTTATTGTGACGGCAGTAGAATGTCGTGAGGGATGAAAGTAACATACTCTGTACAATCTCTGACTAAGCAGCTTTTTGGACACTGTTCTTTTGCTCTATTAAAAAAAACTCAGTACACAAACTACACGTACAACAGTAACGTATCAACTGTGAAATGTACACTCCATAGACTGGAGAGGTAGGTATATTGCTGCTAAGAAAGGGAAACTTCAAAGTGGGTAAGTTCAAATCATCACGTTTGTCATTCAAAAATGAAACAGAAATAAAACAAGGACACATGGGAGAAATCAAAGTCAAAGGAAACAAAAAGGCCATGCTATCAACATCTTCAATAGTCAAAGTCTTATCTATCTTTCATGTGATACATGTTTTTGTTCCATTTCACAAACCCTCGCCCAACAATGTCATGAACAAACAAAAACAATACCGAAATTGAAGTTAACTTTAGTTCTGAATATGACCAATTCAACAACTTATGTCTCTTCAGTAAAGGTAACAACGGCTGTAGAATACCGAAGGGGATCAACGTTTGCTGTAATTGCAAAAATCAACGTCAAGGAACATGGCAAAAAAGAGAACACAGAAAAAAATGACTTTAGATAGCCACAAAACGTAGAAGTAAAAATAATTAAAAAAAATTACAACGTTCATCGGTATTTTATTATTAAAAATAGTAATGGTGCATTACATGATACCCCGCCACGTTTCACAAAAAGGGGCATAACTCCAGAACTCTGTGTACCGCTGAACCCAAAATTATTCTTGGCCTGTGTTTTGTGGTAAACAATTTACATACGAAGTTTGAAGACAGTATGTTATTTCATTCACAAGTTATGAGTACCAAACCCTAAAATTTCAAAAATTTCAAATTTTCAAGGGGCATATCTGCAGAACCCCTTAGACATCTGAACCCAAAATCAAACTTGACCTGAGTTTTGTAGTGAATCACTTACATATCAAGTTTGAAGACCTTGTGTTATTTTGTTCACAAGTTATTAGTCGGAAACCCTAAAATTCGCAAAATTTCTAAGTTTCAAGGGCCATAACTCCAGAACCCCTTAGACCACTGAACCAGAAATTAAACTTGACCTGAGTTTATAGTAAACAACTTACATACCAAATTTGAAGACCTTGTGTTATTTCGTTCACAAGTTTTCAGTCGGAAACCCTAAAATTCGCAAAATTTCCAGGTTTCAAGGGGCATAACTCCAGAACCCAATGGGCCTCTGAACCCAAAATCGAACTTGACCTGAGTTTTGTAGTAAACCACTTGCATACCAAGTTTGAGGACCTTGTGTTATTTCATTCACAAGTAATCAGTCGGAAACCTTCGGGGGATGGACGGACACTCGAATGAGGGTATCACATAATACCTTGCCACTTCGTGTGGCGGGGTATAAAAACTAAGGCAATTACAGCGGGAACTCCAACTGATACACTATGCCGTAAAAAATCTTCACAATAAGACATCTATTAATCTGAAAACCAGTTCTTAAATGATATGTACAAGAATGTCTGAAATTGAGATTGCCAGATGTATGATACAAATTTATATGGTTATCACTATTTGAGTGTTTATACCTTTTTTTAACAATACATACTCGTCAAAATACAAAGAAAGGAATTTTCAAAAGATTAAATTCAGAAAACAAGAAAATCTTGGCGTATGATCGACCAACTTGACGTTTAGAATTTTTGTTTAATTTGTAAATATTATAGTTGTAATGACACAGATCTGTATTGAATGTTGATATTTGTTATGTATACAACATTAAGTGTGTCGAAGATCTGATACAAATGCTGTTCTGAGGTTATTCAATAAGTATGCAGTTATATAAATGATACCAATTATAATTGTTGGGGTCAAATTTCTCCACAATAAGTCATATTTATTTTTCCACGTCTATTGTAAACAAAAATTTCTGTCTAAATATATGTAATTGCTATGTCAGGCCGTTGTTTCGTTTTTCATATATTTTTTTTTTTTTTTTTTTTGCAGTCGTGACCATGATTTGACGGATTGGTTGACTAGTATTGAGCTTTTTCACTCCTCTGAGGAGCACAGACCACGGTCAAACATTACCACCTTCTTCGATAGTTGGTGTACTGTATTCCAGCTATGTAATCCTTGGTCTTCCTCTGGGGTGCCTATTGAACAGTTTGACTAGTGATGCTGATTTTAACTTTTCGTGGGGTTTTAACCTATCCATTTTCGTTTCCTCTTTCTGACTTCCTGTTCTGTTGGCATTTGTTTTTTTTTGTGCCATTTTTTTTTCATTTATTATTTATAAGACCTATCTTTTGATTTGTCAAATTTTGACTGGCGTCGCGTGTGATGGAACTGATTCCGTCATGGCATTTTTAGAGCACGTTCAGTTTAAGTAATTTTTAGAAATATATTTTCTTTTTATTTGCAACATCCTTTATTTTTCTGGTTTCTACACTTGTTATATATGGTATAAGTTTCTATTAATCTCATTGGTTAATACGATCACGTGATTTTAAGAATATTCAGTATATTTCAGCGTTGTTTCTAATTTTAGGTATATTGACGCTATGTTTCTATTTTTAAGTATATTGACGCTACATGTCTGGTTGGACTTTCAGACTATGGTTATTCACTAAGAAAGGTCTAATGGAAAAAAATATTTTAAAAACTATTGAAAAACGCTTTACACAGTAATAGGAGTTTCCGCCGCGGAAATAAAAGGGGTATTAAAATGTATTACAGAGCAACCACTGGAATAAATGAGAAATATAATCAGCAGTTGTCATATGTTTTGTTATTGCACACTTCACTTAAACACGCTAATTAAAAGGTTTTTTTTCTTTTCTTTTTTTTTTTTTTTTT
>MJUU01026704.1:35643-46361 GCA_002080025.1 Modiolus philippinarum
TTGACCAGAGAAAGTTAAACCAGGTGTGACAATTAATTAAGAGATAGGTTGGACAGGTGGGTACAATTACAACGGCGATCCATGAAGCGCAACCGACTAGACTTTATATATTAAAGTCGCAAGAAAGTAACTAACTGTATATTCTAAACTGAAGAAAAGTGAATTAAATAATTTAATATAATAAAGTACTAATATCTGGTAAGATATAAAATATAAATAAGTATAATAATACACATAAAATATACACTGTCACATTCTCCCCCTGCTGCGAGAATGTCTTTCTAGACATAACAAAATGGATGACAGACTAAAACTAATCAAAAATGAAATACAATATTCTTCCCCCGGTTTGAGGAAAGACGTCCTCGTCTAAATATATATATCTGTCTAGAAAATAAAGACATAAAATATAAATAACCGGAACTGAAACCTAGTTATCTGGTCGGGTGATCAGCTGCAACATCGCTCTGGAAACTTCATCACCCATGTTCATAAACATTCCAGAGGATGCTGCTGTCCGAAGATAGTCTGCACGAACCATCCAGTCTGGTTGTGCGCTCTTCGATACCACAAAATCTTTGTATTTGGTCTCGGTGGTCGATGTCTTTGATCTGGTGGACCGTCTTGGTGGTGGTACTAATTCACCAACATCATCATTATCATCATTATTATCTGCATCATCATCACCATTTTCATCAGCATCATGTTCTGCTGTTGTGTCATCCATCAAGCCATGGGCTTGATCATCCTGCGGATTAACGAGCCCTGAAACTCCTGATTCCTCAGGCGAAGAAGCGTCCTCCTCCGGTCCAGAGTCTTGCTCCATGGTGCGGTCCTGATCGTCATCAGCGTTACCATGAGCAGTATCCTCATCCTCAACTGATTCTTCATCGTCAACATTCGATGGAACGTTGTAATCCGGTTGAGGTGTATCAAACACAACATACACCAAGGACTCATCCTCACTCTCAGTGTCGATGTCCGTTGAAACTTCAACAGGAGCAGGTTTGGGGCTTGGTGATGTCGGTTTCCTTCTTGGTGCAGGAACAGGTTTCTTCCTTGGTCGAGGAACAGGTTGGTGAGGAGTTGTGGCCTCTTCATCAATGTCCTCGTTGATGATGCCTATAGGGAGCAAGTGGTTCCTATGAAGAGTTCGTCGACTTCCATGGCCACTCTCCTTCCTGACGGTATAAACCGGAAGTTCTGTGTTCGGCTGACCGAGTATGACATAAGGCTCTTCCTCCCATTTGTCTTGTAACTTGTGGGTTCCTTCAAATGCCAAAACTCTCACAAGAACTCGGTCACCTAAATGCAGAATGGCTCCTTTCACCTTTGTATCATAAGTCTTCTTCTGTCTGTTTTGAGCCTTTTCTGCTGCTGATGATGCCAGTTCGTAAGACTTTTTCAGCTTCTGACTCAGATCTTCCACATATTTAGACATGTTCTTTGATTCCTTGTCTTTATCAATTCCAAAGGCAAGATCCACTGGAAGCTTGGGTTCTCGGCCAAACATTAGCAGGAACGGTGAAAAGCCTGTACTGTCGTGCTTGGTCCAGTTGTAAGCATGGATAATTGGAGCGATGCAAGACTTCCAGTCATGCTTCTTGTCCTTTTCCAGTGTGCCCAACATGGTAATGAGAGTTCTGTTGAATCTCTCACACTGTCTGTTGCCTTGGGGATGGTATGGCGTCGTTCGAGATTTCTTGATGCCTGTGATCTCGCAAAGCTCTTTTACCAAGCGGCTTTCAAAGTTGGCGCCTTGGTCTGAATGGATCCTGGCGGGTAATCCGTAGTGCGCCACGAAGTTCTTGAAGAAAGCCTCAGCAGTTGTTGGAGCTGTCATGTTCTTCGTGGGGATGGCCTGTGCGTATCGGGTGAAGTGATCGGTGATCACCAATACGTGCTGGTATCCGCCTTTGGAAACTTCAAGCTTCAGGAAGTCCATACAGACAATCTCCATGGGGTGGGTAGTTCTGATACTACTCATGGGTGCTCGGTCGCTGGTCGGTGTTTTGCGCCATATACATCTTGGGCATCGTTGGATCCATTGCTCTACATCTCTTGACAGACCATACCATAAGAAACGATCTTTCACTAAGGACGTTGTTCTGTCTCTTCCTTGGTGTCCCATGTTGTTGTGTAAGGAACGTAGCACAGTAGAGATCTGAGACTCTGGCAATACAAGGTGGTACTTTAGTTCACCGTCAACTGTTGTTGTTCTGTACAAAACGCCATCTCTAATCTTTAGTTTGTCGTAGTTTGTGAAAAGCAGGTTGTGGAAAGACGACGATGGTATGTCTTGCTTCCTAGGTTTGGTTTTCCTGCTTACCATATCTATCCAATAGCGGATGGTCGGATCATTCAGCTGTTCATCTCTGATGTTGACTCGATGATCTTGGAAAACATCAGGAATTTCATCTAAGATGTTGGCGTGTTGCGCTATTGACTCTACCAAGGCTACTGGCTGTACTGTATTACAAATGGCCTTTACTGAGTCTTCAGGTATGCTTTCCGATTTGTTGACAGCAGGCAGGCGTGACAGTCCATCAGCATCGGCGTTGTTCTTGCCAGGTCGATAAATGATGTTAAAGTCGAACGATGCTAATGCTGCTAGCCAACGATGTCCTGTGGCGTCCAATTTTGCTGTTGTCAAAGCATACGTCAGTGGGTTGTTGTCCGTGACGACAGTGAATTTCTGGCCATACAGGTAGTCTTTGAACTTTTCAGTCACGGCCCATTTCAACGCAAGGAACTCTTGCTTGTGGACTGGGTAGTTCCTCTCTGATTTGGACAAGCCTCTGCTTGCATAGGCAATGACTCGCTGTTTTCCTTCTTGAGTCTGGTACAGGACAGCTCCCAATCCATTACTGCAGGCGTCAGTATGAAGTTCAAATGGATGGTCTTAATCAGGGAAACTCAGGATGGGTGTTGTTGTTAAGTGGCTTTTCAACTGCTGGAAAGCGGTTTCCTGTTCATTATCCCAGTGCCATTGTCGCTGTTGTTTCTGGTCTTTCTTCTGCTTCTTTCCTTTAACTTTTCGTCCTGTAGTTGGCATCAGGTCAGTCAAGGGGCGAGCGATCTTAGAAAAGTCCTTCACATACTTCCTATAATAGCCGACAAAGCCAAGGAACTGGCGGACCTCCTCGGGTGTCGATGGTCTTGGCCAATTGACAACCTTGTCAATCTTGTCGGGGTCTGGCTCAACTCCACTCTCTGACACAATGTGGCCGATGTACTTGACCTTTCGTTGGAAGAAAGTACATTTCTTCGGGGACAGCTTCAGGCCTACTTCTCGGAGACGTTGGAATACTCTTTCGAGTCTGTCCATGTGTTGTTCAGCCGTTCTGGAAAAGATGATGAGGTCATCTAGATAGATGAAGCAGATCTTTGTATGCAGGTCGCCAAGTATCTCCTCCATCAACCGCTGGTAGGTAGCCGGTGCGTTTGCCAACCCAAATGGCATGCGGTTGTACTCGAAGAATCCCAAGGGCCCTACGGTAAATGCTGTGCGCTGCTTGTGGTCTTCCTCGATCTCCAGCTGATGATATCCGGACTTCATATCAAGGACGGTAAAGATCTTGTTTCCGCCAAGGGAGTCCAGGATCTCCTCAATTCTAGGCAGTGCGTAAGAGTCCTTGATGGTGCGTTGGTTCAACTGCCTGTAGTCTACACACATGCGCAACTTTCCATCCTTCTTCCTGACGAGAACGACATTTGAGGACCAAGGTGAACGTGAACGCTTGATGATGCCTGCAGACAGTAACTGTTGTAAATGGTTCCTCACTTCATCTAACATGGATGGCGGTATTCGACGATGTCGTTGCTTAAAAGGTGTGTTGTCAGTAAGATCGATTCGGTGTTTCACCAAAGAGGTATATCCGATGTCGGTGTCACTCATGGAAAATATGTCATTATACTGTTGTATAATATTCTTTCCTCGTCGTAGTTCTTGTGGTGAAAGGGTGTCATCTGGTAGGTTTATTTCCTTCAGAGGATCAAAGGGTTCTACATCAGTTGATTTAACCTGGTCTTTAGTAATTGTAACTGGCTGTACTTCACATTAGAGGGCTCTAGGAGGAACGGTGACTGTCCTAGTAGAGATGTTTGAAATGTGAACTGGTATGTTTCCTCGTTGACTGTGGTCATATGACAGTACAACTGGTACAATATCGAGGTCACTTGGTATTGATGAGTTGGAGGTCGCCTGTAGCATGAACACTGTAGAGGGGTACGATACCACTTTATCCATATAACCATCAATAACAACTTCAGTGTTGGCTGGAATAGTAACAGGCTTGGTCTCTGCTGACTTTACTAATGCCAAACGGTTATGCTGTTTCTGTAACTCCTTGTCTCTGAGTGTGATGCACCTGAATGCCAAGTAGTAGGGTGTCTGTAATCTGGCATCCTGCAGAAAACGCTGGCCATGGTGGTCCTTAACGTCCTTCATAACCTCAGACAGGATGTTAGTACCAATAAGTAGTGGAACATGTCTGTGGTATTCACTGTCTTGTATGACAAGAAGTAGACTAGGATGTATCCTGTTAGTAGATGCTCCTGGTAGTTGTAAATCAGCCTCGATGTATCCTTTATAAGGCAGTTGTTGGCCGTCAGCACATTCAATGTTCAGTAAGTAACTGAGTGACTGTAGTGGTGTTGATGGAAAATGCTGTTCGTAGAAACTCTCGCTGATTGTTGATACAGTAGAGCCTGTGTCCAATAATGCTTTGGCTTCCAGACCGTTGATGGATACTGTCACTTCATTTGCGGATCCAAGTAATC
Organism: Modiolus philippinarum; assembly: GCA_002080025.1. Classification (NCBI taxonomy): domain Eukaryota; kingdom Metazoa; phylum Mollusca; class Bivalvia; order Mytilida; family Modiolidae; genus Modiolus; species Modiolus philippinarum. The sequence continues at coordinate 40,426 of MJUU01026704.1, forward strand.
CAGAAGAAGTGCAAGTAGGTTCATCCGTAGAATGTTCCATGATGAAGGCTTGTTGGAGGTTCAGGGCTCGTTTGGCTTTTCTTGAATGATCAAGACGAACGTGACAATCAATGGCAAAGTGTCCTGGTTGTCGACATCGCCAACAAGTCTTGTCCTGTTTATGTTGCCTGGTGAACGGACGGTGTATGACAGTTTCATCTGGTTGGTATGGTGTATATGGATCTCGGTGTCTGCATCTGATGTTGGTAGATTGTTGACCGAGACTGTTATCCTTTAGCACCTTAACATCTTGTGAAAGCTGTTTGACTAATGATGTAAGCTGCTGTATCTGCTTGTTCTCGGAACATGTTGTAATTTGTTTCACTGGTAGTGGCTTCTTCTTTGTAGATGGTTTGAGATTGTGTTGGTTCTCAATCTGTCTAACAGCTTTAAGTAAGGCATCGAAATCGTTGATGGTATCCTTTTTGTAGCGGGCGATGTTCTTAATCTCTGGCCGCAGTTCGTCGAAAAACTTAGAGGCTAGCATGTTGTTGATGTCCTCTGAGTTGATGGTTTTCCTATTCTTGGCCTTGCTTAAAATTTCCTCCAGTGGACATGCCCATGATGCAACATCTTCTTCATCTTGTTGTCTGGCAGTGTAAAATTGTCCAAGAAGAGCTTCGGCTGGTAGGCGGATCCATAGATACTATCCATCTTATCTATGATGTCATCAATGGTGGCATCAGGACCAAGTCGCATAAGAATGCTGCTGGCGTCACCTCGTAGTGATCGTCTTATGGCCATCTTGATGGTGTCATGTGTGTTTCCAGTTCTGATGAGACACTGAACTTCGTATCGCCAAAGGTCGTATGATGTGCCAGTCTTTTTGTCACCGGAAAATGCAGATATCCTTGGTAGATATGCATCCAATAAGTCATCATCAGCCTCTCTATATGTCTCCATCCTTACTTTGAAGTCATCGGGTGTTTCAGCTGATGGTTTCAGATCCATGTCTTTAAAGGCTAGTACAATGTTGTTTATCTCATCCTTTGAAAGATAGTCTGACATGGTGATATCTAATAAAGAAAACAAAACAAATTAAAGAGATATTAATTGCTGAAAGAGAAAAAAAATTAATCTGAAATTATAAACAAAAATGAAAGGGTACTAATTATTGTTGCAATTAAATAATAAGCAATTAATTAACCTATAAGGGAAAAAAGATTTCTGAAATAAGAAGCAAAGAAAGAGAAAATCTGAAAATATGAATAAAGATGTCTGAAATATAATTCAAAAAGAGAAAAAAAAACTTATTTATTGCTACAAGAGAAGTGGAAAAATCAATATGTACCTACAACAGAAACAAATTCCTGTAAGACAAAACAAAATTTGCTACAATAGAAACAAAATTCCTGTAATTAGAACAGAAAATTGCCTAAAATACAAACAAATCCATGTCTACAACAAAAGTAATATTTAAAAAAAAGAAAACATATCTGAAATGGAAAGGAAATTGCCTAAAAATGAAGGAAAAGGTTCCTACAAAATAAAGAAAACTTCCTACAAAATGAAAGAAACCATCCTGTAAAATGCAATGTAAAATCTTAAAGTATTATAAAGAAAATGAAAACGGAGACTATCTGAAAGAACAAGTTCAAAATTAAGTACTACCTCTAATAACCAAAAACGTATTCAGCTACCTGGTAAAACTGGAAATATATATAACTCAAAAAGTAATCCAAGTGATACCAAATCAATATCAAATAAATAAAATACAAACTGCAGGTATACCTCACCTGAAAATAAATATATACAAGTAAATAAATAACACTAAATATATCTAATAGTACTTACAGAATTTAGTGTTCCTGCCACAGGTTTCCTCTGCTGGTTACACACACTAATTACTCACCAAGTGTATGCAACCTTATGACCTGAACTGATCTGACTTACATGTACTAATATCTATGTATAAGTAAATACAATAAACTATGTATAAAAAAAAATATATCACTGCTGCAACCTGAAATACAAGCTGTAAATACAAACGAGTAGTAATCAACCTGCTAAGTCATTAGTATATATCTGAAATGTAATGAACTACTACAATCTACAAATGTATTCAACAAGGTATGAAGTTAAGTAAAATAAACTCAAGTAAACTAGTGAATACACAAATAAGTAGACTGGTGAACAAAACAGTACAAGAGTCCTGTAACTAAAACGTAGTAAAGTACCAATCAATCAAACTCAGGACCGGATGCAACAGACCCAGCTGCACAACCCATAATGTCACACCAGTAAAACAAACTTCCAATAGTCAACACCAACTATCAGTATTCAACACCTATATACTTACTAAAGTAAGTAGGCCTCAAGTCCTAATGAGCTCTATACTTACTCAGTATATCTAATTCAGTAAGTAAGTCACTTCGGTATATAACACTGTACTGTACTGTACCTACCTTATTAATTTTTAATGTAATAAAATCTGCGGCAGCAAAGTTCTGCGGAACTTTACGAGTATATGATGTTTAAGCTCTCATTGTTGAAGTTTACTAAACTCTCACATACCTAATAATGGGCGCAGGGGCAGGGTAAATATAACTTTATTACAGTTAATACACACAAAAAATGTATTTTACGAGTATAGTATGATGTCAAATGCTATATAAATGTTCAGTATACTCAATGTTATTGTAAAATACAATATTCACATTCTATATATACAAATGATATAATGACACTCCAATGTTAACTTTACATGTGATATCACAGGCATTTGTTTCATATATGAAAATAAAATAATAAACCCTCCCGGTTTATTATTTTATTTTCATATATGAAACAAATGCCTGTGAATGACAATGTCTAATTCGTATCAAGCAAATACCGGCAATTCAATTTATCTCTATTAGTACGTAATACAATTTTCAATTTCAACACCTTTTACAATTCGACTTATAAAACAACTCAATAATATCTCGCAAATAACATTTTCTATCTACACCCTGTATAACAAAATCTGTATTGTCCAGCAATCAACGTACAAACTCGATAAGTTAAACGTTATACATTTAAATTTAACACCAATGTCCATGGGTAAATCATTCAGGTGTAGCGACATTGTCGTCAAAGTTCGAACTGTGTATTGCCAATCAGAATACATCACCAATATACATCGATCCACCAGTAAAAGTAGTGGGCGCCAGTAAAGCAGTCGTGATTTCAGGCTAAATACAACAAGGCTAGGGTTCTAAGACATCACTTTAATTTTGCTTCAAGAATTTAGAAATATGATGAAAACCCTACAAAATATAACAAAATATATTAAGTAAAAATAAATATCACAGTAAGATTTAAACAATTATAATGACATGAATACTGGTATATAGCTCTTATAAATAAATGTCCGTATCGGAATACTTATTACCAAAGAGAATGCAATAACATTTTGCACATGCAATAATATTGCATAAATTTCATCATAATATATAAATAAATACATATGGTAAATTATACCAAATATAAACAATAATCCAGAGGATCAAAACGTGGTACAAGTATCAGATGCACATAATGCAAAGTCTCTATAAACACATAAGTATAATAAGTTCCAGCATAATTATAGAATAACCAATTTCGGAATCATTATTTTTTTTACAATCTGACCTCCATAACTATAATTTCAAATTCTGGGGTGTGTCAATACTGACCAATGAGAATTGACCAGAGAAAGTTAAGCCAGGTGTGACAATTAATTAAGAGATAGGTTGGACAGGTGGGTACAATTACAACGGCGATCCATGAAGCGCAACCGACTAGACTTTATATATTAAAGTCGCAAGAAAGTAACTAACTGTATATTCTAAACTAAAGAAAAGTGAATTAAATAATTTAATATAATAAAGTACTAATATCTGGTAAGATATAAAATATAAATAAGTATAATTTATAATACACATAAAATATACACTGTCACACTTTGTGTTTTGATTTTCCAATCACATGTGTTTGTTTTCACGTTCATATCATTTCAGATAATATAATAGGGTTTTGTTTCAGAGGGAACGGTCGTCAGTGTCTTATTTATACCAATAACAAAAGTACGATTTATTTCGCCTAAACTTAGGTTAGTTTTAAAAATAAATTTAAGCTGTCCTTTAAAGAATAATCCTATAAAAGTCAGAAATGCGCAGTTCTTTATATCCGAAAGAACCCCTTATATCACGGAGGTGCAAATATTCAAAATTGACGAGCCTTTAAAACAAAATGCCAACTTTCAAACTTGTTGAATAAAGACAACATACAAATCATTATAAAAAGTAAAACTAAAGAACTACCCAAATAAAATTTACATAATATTCGAATTTCGTAGCAGTTTTATCTGTGAAAGGAAGCTTTAAAATGCATCGAAATTTTCAAATTTTAGGAGCTGGCCTTTGACCCAATCTAAAATAAAAAATGACCGCATACAATAACTTCGACATGTGCCATGGTATCCTCTTTCCAAACATGTACAATACAGGTGTGTACGGAAGCGTATTGATGCCACATGAAGAAAAAAANCCATAGGGTCCTATGTTAAACTATGTTCCCTAGTGGCGGCCATCTTGGATGAGATGCTAATCTGCTGGACATATGAAGAAATTGTAGTCCTGGAAAAGCTCAACACTTTTGTAATTCACATTTAAGCTCCATCTCAAACATTTTTTGAAATAAAAGTAAAAATGTTAAAAAAATCATGAAAATTCAAAGAAAAAGGGGCCATCACTCCTATATGGGTCATAAGATTTTCTTAAAAATTGCAGGAAATGTGGATCTTACTTTGCTGACCATTTTTGTAATTTAAACTCTACTTCTATCTTCTACCATTTTCAATATATAAGACTAAAAGTAACAAAAAACGAAAATTTGTCGGAAAAGGGGCAATAACTCCAAGACGTATTATCAGATATTCTTCAAAATTGCAGGGCGGGTAGATCTCATCATGCTGATCATTTTTACTTCATGTCAGATTTTTGATATCTGTAACGGTTTTCGGTGATTTGCAAAAAACGGCAATTTACCCCTTTGTTCTTTTTTTAGTAACAGTGGCCATGTTGTTTGGTCTACGGACATAAAAATCACAAATTTGAAAGAGCATACCCTGGTTATGATTCAGGCCAAGTTTGATTAGTATTGTCTAAGCAGTTTCAGAGGAGAAGATCTTTGAATAAAAGTTAACGGACGGACGGACGGACGACGGACGCCAAGTGATGGCAAAAGCTCACATAGCCTTTGGCCAGGTGAGCGAAAAACAAATCTAAAAATACAATTTTTAAATTATTACATAAGTACGGAGGTACATTTATACGGTGGTACATTTAGGACACACAAAATTTTATTTTTTTATTATATTATGTCGAGCTCTCGACTTATTTAGTCGAGCGCTCGACTTATTATCTCGACTGCTTGACTTATTATGTCGAGCGCTCGACATATTTTTTACCAATTCCGGATTCTTTGTACATTGAAATGATATTTAATACATTTGTAACATTATATACATGATCCGGCACTTTAGCCAGGGTATCAGGGATTTCCTCCGTGTACAGAGCTGCTTTGGGGGGATCCCCTATGGTTGATATGGGAATACCCTATCGAGATTAATGTTGAATTGAATATAACTTGCTCTCGTCTTGGTATATCTAAAATATTGCCGAGTGAATAAGGCGGGCGGAACAGCCTGGCAATGAAATTCAAGAAGGGGAGGGTTGGAAATTTAGGCTCTTATACGGTCCCAAAGACTTGCTCTTCAGTATCGAAATATATAGAAGGGATCTTTATTCTGCACAGGGCTTGTGCCTATAGCTGTTGGTGGCCGGGCTTTCTGTATTATGACCCTGGCGTCAAACATTTAGAAAACAGAAAGAATCAAGGTGGGAGGGACAACCGGGCGATTTTTGACTGCCACT
>MJUU01026708.1:3738-14057 GCA_002080025.1 Modiolus philippinarum
GCAGCAGGAATAAAAATAAAATATAATCTCTAACTATGTTACAATTTCCTTGGAAAAAAAATGATGTGGTCACTCATGACTAAGGAGCCAGGGCCACCATCTGGGCGTGGAATCGGTATGCTGTACTCCCCAAGACGCAACTGCATGTCAAATATCAAGTGCCTAGAACTACTAGTATAGGCTGTACAAAATTTTTGCTGTCTTAAAAAAAAATCGTGTATCATTTGAACATTGACCATATCTTATATTTTTAATTGATAATCCTTTTATTTCTTAATGCATAACATTCCCATTCCAAAACAACATTTATCCCGAAAATACTAATAGTCGTGATGTGCACAAACTGTTTACCTTTTTGGTTTGTTTACAGTCGGAAGATCTAACTGAGCATGTACATTTTTATTTCGTTGCTGATTGGCTCTATTCTCCGTAGAGCAGCTGATGCGCCCAATCAACATAAAGAATTCAAGCCCTCATAGAAGGAGAGAATCGGATACGGAGAGGGATTGAATTATTCGAGTTTAAATGCAAGACTGACATGTACTACCCAAGACCAACCTACATACTAAATATTACTGCCCTACTACTAATAGTCATTAAGAAATGGACTCAATCAGAGAAAATGAAGATGGCAACTAGACCATGAAATTGAGGTCAAGGACAAAAGTCATTTGCCAGACTAACATATACTACCCAAGACCAACCTCCTTCCTCCATATTATTGACCTGCCACTTATAGTTATTGATGAAAGAATCTAATCATAGAAACTTGATTCAAAACTTTAACTTGAGTCAAGGACAAAGGTCATATGCCAGACCAACATGTACTACCCAGACCAACCATTATATAATAAATATCATTAGACTACCACTTTTAGTTATTGAGAAATCCACTTAATCAGAGAAACTTAAAATGGCCACTAGACCATGAAATTGAGGTCAAGAACAAAAGTCATATGCCATCTGACATGTACTACCTGTACAACCTACATACCAATTATAATTGACCTACTACCTATAGTGATTGCAAAATGGACTTAATCAGAGAAAGTTAATGTGGCCACTATAGATCATAAATTTGAGGTCGAGGAAAAAACTGTTATGCCAGAATGACATGTACTACCAAAATACCAACCTATATACTAAATATTTTATAGTTATTGAGAAATGGACTTTAAATCATAAAAATCTAAATGGCACCAGGGTGCACAAGCCGAGTTGCAACTTCAAATATTATGTGACCAAGTTAATGTGAAGACCTGAATATTTCTATAACTGTCTAGTTATTTTCTTTCCTACCTAATATCCAAAATTCTAAGAATTCTAATAAAAAAGAAGGTCTATTTTCTAGTTTCATGTCTTGACATTTCAATATATAAATCTGTTTTCAGTCACTGAGACCTTCACTGACCTTGACCTTTGACCTACCTTCTCCAAAATCAATAAGGACCTTCCCCTCCTGCTTTCCAACAACATATCCAAGTTTCATTACAATTAGATGTAAACTTTTTGAGTTATCATCCGGAAACCATATTTTCCTGAAATTTTTAGTCTATTTTCGATCACCGTGACCTTGACCTTTGACCTACTTCCTCAAAAATCAATAGGGTTCCTCCCCTCCTGGTACCCAACAATATATCCAAGTTTCATTTCAATAGGGTGTACACTTTTTGAGTTATCATCCAGAAACCAAATTTTTCTCAAATTTTCAGTCACCGTGACCTTGACCTTTGACCTACTTTCTCCAAAATCAATAGGGTTCCTCCCTTCCTGGTACCCAACAATATATCCAAGTTTCATTTCAATAGGGTGTAAACTTTTTGAGTTATCATCCGGAAACCAATTTTTCTCAAATTTTCAGTCTATTTTTGATCACCGTGACCTTGACCTTTGATCTACTTCCTCCAAAATCAATCAGGTTCCTCCCCTCCTGATACCCAACAATATATCCAAGTTTCATTTCTATAGAATGTATACTTTTTGAGTTATCATCCGAAAACCATTTTTTTCCCAAATTTTCAGTCTATTTTTGGTCAGTGTGACCTTGACCTTTGACCTACTTTCTCCAAAATCAATAGGGTTCCTCCCCTCCTAGTATCCAACAACATATCAAGTTTCATTTCAATTGGATGTAAACTTTTCGAGTTATCATCCGGAAACCAAATTTTTCTCAAATTTTCAGTCTATTTTCAGTCACCATGACCTTGACCTTTGACCTACTTTCTCCAAAATCAATAGGGGTCCTCCTCCCCTGGTACCCAACAATATACCCAAGTTTCATTTCAATTGGATATAAACTTTTTGAGTTATCATCCGGAAACCAATGTTTCACGCCCGCCCGCACGCACGCATGCCCTCCCGGCCGAAACACCAAACCAATAGCCGAGTTCAACTTCGTTGCAACTCCGCTAAAAACTTATTATGACCACTAGACCATAAAATTGAGGTCAAGGACAAAAGTCATACGAAAGACCTACAACTTTGTCATTGAGAAATTGACTTATCAGAGAAACTAAATGTGGCCACTAGACCATGAAATTGAGGGCAAGGACGAAATTCATACAGGCATACCTGTTAACCTTTCCCTTAGTAGCTGCTATGAGGGAGATCTCCCCCTTACCAGCCCATCTAGGGGGAGATTTTATGTAACAACCTTTTTTCAACAAAATTATGCATTTATAAATGAAGAAAAGAGAATATGGTATGAAAGAAATCATTTATATAAGCTGATAGATCAATTTCTAAAATCATAATTCTACCATATGCATCATATTTCATAATTTTGCCAAGAAAGCAAAACAAATTTGGGAATACTGTTAAAAATGACCATATTTTGTCCATGAGGGAGGTTGGGGGGAGAAAAAGCAGTAAGGGGAGAGTTTGATCTCCCTCGAGGGAGATCCATTCAATGGGGAAATTATGCTTCTAAAAGGGAGTCTCCTATCTACAGGGAGGGGGGAGAAGGGATTGTATGGCCTGACTTACATGTACCACCAAAGACCAACGTCATACTTTACACACCAAGGTCTTGCCAGAAAAGTAAGTAACCACAGTAGTGTCAAATTATACAATACTTAAACATCTCCCCAGGATGTTAAGTATATATAAACAGAAATATCTAAGGGTGTCCAGAATATATAAATAGAAATATCTAAGGGCATCCAGGATATATAAACAGAAATATCTAAGGGTGTCCAGGATATATAAATAGAAATATCTAAGGGCATCCAGGATATATAAATAGAAATATCTAAGGGCATCCAGGATATATAAACAGAAATACCTCAGGGCATCCAGGATATATAAACAGAAATGTCTAAGGGTGTCCAGGATATATAAATAGAAATATCTAAGGGCATCCAGGATATATAAATAGAAATATCTCAGGGTGTCCAGGATATATAAATAGAAATACCTCAGTCACAGGGCTTCCAGGATATATAAATCGAAATACCTCGGTTACAGGGTGTCCAGGATATATAAATAGAAATACCTCGGTGACACAGGGCATCCAGGATATATAAATAGAAACACCTCTGTCACAGGGCATCCAGGATAAATAAATAGAAATACCTCGGTCACAGGGTGACCCGGATATATAAATAGTAATTACCTCGGTCAAAGGGCATCCAGGATATATAAATAGAAATACCTCGGTCACAGGGTGTCCAGGATACATAAATAGAAATACCTCGGTCACAGGGCGTCCAGGATATATAAATAGAAATACCTAAGTCACAGGGCGTCCAGGATATATAAATAGAAATACCTCGGTCACAGGGTGTCCAGGATATATAAATAGAAATACCTCGGTCACAGGGCGTCCAGGATATATAAATAGAAATACCTCGGTCACAGGGCATCCAGGATATGTAAATAGAAATACCTCCGTCACAGGGCATCCATGATATATAAATAGAAACACCTCGGTCACAGGGTGTCCAGGATATATAAATAGAAACGCCTCGGTCACAGGGCGTCCAGGATATATAAAAAGAAATACGTCAATCACAGGGTGTCCAGGATATATAAATAGAAACACCTCAGTTAGAGGGCATCCAGGATATATTGTATTGTCACAATTAGTGTATTGTTACAACTAAATTTATCCTTATGTTTATTATTTGAAGAATTCCAAATACACCGAATGCCCATGACCGAATAACTTATCTTTGCTTTTCGTTTCCCTATTCCACCTTTCTCAAAATTCATAATCAATACGTTCTTGGATGTCCAGATATTGTTTGGAACTTAGAACCTAGTTCAATAACAGTGTAAGTTTTTACATTATATTTTCATTATATTTGGATGAAGATGGCTCTATTTAACATTACAAAACACAACATATTTTTGTGAATATCAGCTCTACACGTTGATTGCATAATTTGCTATAAATATCAACTTTAACGGAATATTCATCTCACATGGAAACGTACAACTGTTGATTATAATTATATTTACAACTTTCATCGCAGTATTTCAAAGTTTTATTTTTTATTTCCGTCTAGAAGAGGAAGATATACAATCGTTATTCAGTTGCATAATTCATATAAATATAGTATGTATGGCAAGCAGTTAGCGACATTTAAATACATCCAGATATAATTATGGAACACATATTCCGTGTGTTACAGCAATTCAACTGTATTCTTCCGTGATTATACCAGAACCTGATGTATAATTTGCACAGACACACGTCATATTTGTGATTATTTATGCAAATTATTATGTATTTAAATATGTTGACATTTTACTCATAATTATGGTAGCATAAGTGTACTATAAACTGTCATTATTTTGGACACATAACTTATGATTGTTTATTATTGTATTTTTCAGGTTTTTACCAATTTGTTCACCGGCTAATTAAAATATAGATCAACACTTGTGTTTCTTCCTGTTCCCGAACAGTCACTTAGTTTATGTTTTGAATTGGGCCCATTGAACAAGGTTATGCTCGCTGAGTCTGGCTCAGTACATACATAAATAGAAATACCTCAGTCACAGGGTGTCCAGGATATATAAATAGAAACACCTCGGTCACAGGGCATCCAGGATATATAAATAGAAATACCTCGGTCACAGGGCGTCCAGGATATATAAATAGAAACACCTCGGTCACAGGGCATCCAGGATATATAAATAGAAACAAGCTAAAGTATTCAGTATATATTAATAGAAACGCCCCAAATGGTGTCAGTGATATAAATACAGAAACACCCTTCAGGGTGTCAAGGATATCAATATAGAAACACCCTTCAGGGTGTCCAGGATATATTATGAGAAATATCCATCTGTGACTTCTAATTTATAGACAAAAGATTCTTATCAAAAATGTGCAAGATGGTAAAAACATCTAAAAGTCCTTAAATTTTTGGACGCAATATATTACTGCAATATTTTGAAAGTATTCATTAACGCAACATACTCATTACTGCGATAAAAAGCTCTAAATAACCATGAGATTTATTTCTAAACATTGCAGCAACATTTAAGTTTACTTATTCTGTGAGAGAAAAGTATAAAGTTGTTCTTCTGGACTGTAGAAAAAAAACCCACTGAAATACACTAATTAAAGCACTAGAAAAATGGTAGGTATTGTTCATTTGGTTTACATTTTATCTTTGAATGGCAACTATTTATGCCCCTGCTGAATGAACCCTGAATCAATAATATTAGCAAGTGCAAATTTAAGTGAATGTGGACACTATACAGGTGTGGACACAGTACAAGTCTGGACAAAGTACAAGAATGGACAGGATGAAATACTTCCCCCTTTTTTTCATGAAAATAAAAAAAAAAATGAATTATTTCCCTTTCAAAATTTCAAACAGCAATCACATCTCCATGTGGTTAGCTCTTAAATCATTTCTATTGGAGGTTATGCCATCCTCTCTGTAAAATATCATCCGATTTGAGACATATTTTAATTTCCCGCCTTTTTTTAGTATCCATGGCAACAAGGGCCATTTTTGAAAATTCCTACCATATATGAGGGTGGGTAAGAGGGGGTATGGTCCCAGAATTCCGAGGAAATAACTGTAAAATCCCGTAATTCCTGAGAAAATAAACTTTCAATCCCGATTCTGGAAAAATGATAACAAAAATCCCATATCCCGTTAAGCTTTAATCTCGAATTCCTGCCGAATANTCTAAGAACTGACCATAGTTGACCATAGTCAAATACTTATGAGGGTATAACCCCTCTACCCACTCGAGTCCAGAGTACACCCAAAATTTGAGATGAAGTCCAATGCATGTCCATTTTTAATTTTTTTTTTTTTTTAAATTTGAAGTACAAGTCAAAAATGCAATTACTGTTGAGTCTGTGGAGTCCATGGACTCCAGTGGTCAAGTCCAAAAAACACCCAAAATGAGGCCAAAGTCCTAAATTGGGGTGGGGAGGTTATAGCCTCACTTATTTGATCAAGTTTAAGAATGGTCAACCAGGAACTGGCAATGGTCATGTAGTGCCTATAGTGTGATATAATTTTTTTATAGCCTTTTCATTGATTTAAGGAAACAACAGGGACTCACATTTTTAAAAGAATTTAAAAGTCACACTTTTTTGGAGCAGAAGATATTGCAACATTTATTAGCTCCCTTCCCAAAATACTGTGTTTTTTGGATTTCATATAAAAATTCACATAATTGGTGAATAATCTTCACTTTATTATATAATGGCATATCAAATAATGTATCAGATTCATGGATAAAATATTTGTAATATCTTATTTCATTTTATCAAATACATGCAAAAATGAACTATGAAATATACTTTTCTGATAAATAATTCCAGTTACTTTAAATAACTAGATGTCTTCGATTGAACATACACAAATAAGAAGATAACTCCTGGGGTAAAATAATTTGCATTGGTATTTTTATAGTGGCTGATAAACTGTTAGTATGCTGCATATTACAGAATCTCCTCTGTCAGTTGCAGATAAAGCACATGTATTAGTAACCATGGTCGACCATGTCCATCAGTGACCATGGTCATAGACCATGTTCAACCATGGTCAGTGGCAATGTTTGACCATGGTCACTGATGGACATGGTTGACCATGGTTGCTGACCATGGTGCCAATTAACGGAAGGTGGTCAACCATTGTCCACCATGGTCGACCATGGTCCCCAGACCATGGTTGAACATGGTTAACAATGGTTGACCATGGTCAGTGACCATGATTTTTCGCCTGGGTGTGGTTAGCTCTTAAATCATTTCTATTGGAGGTTATGCCAACCTCTCTGTAAAATATCATCCGATTTGAGACATATTTTAATTTCCCGCCTTTTTTTAGTATCCATGGCAACAAGGGCCATTTTTGAAAATTCCTAGCCGAAAAATCACTTCTATGGGTGATAGGCAACCTTCCAGTAAAGTTTCATCCAATTTGAGGCACTTCGAATTTTCACGCCCTTTTCCAGTCTCCATGGCAACAACAGCCAGATGTTTGTGTGTAATATCTACACACTGTAAGTTACAATCCTTTGAAGTTGAAAACTAGTACCATATATCATCAAGTTCACCTCAATTTTGATCATATATTTTTCCCTCATACAGAAAACTAGTACCATATATGAGGGTGGGTAAGAGGGGGTATGGTCCCAGAATTCCGAGGAAATAACTGTAAAATCCCGTAATTCCTGAGAAAATAAACTTTCAATCCCGATTCTGGAAAAATGATAACAAAAATCCCATATCCCGTTAAGCTTTAATCTCGAATTCCTGCCGAATAAAATGGCTGATCCCTGCATCCCGTAAAAGGTCCTTCCCCCCTCATATGGCACATTTTGATCATATATTTCTCGGACATACAGAAAGCCAGTACCATATATCATCAAGTTTACCTCATTTTGATCATATATTTCTCGGTCATACAGAAAGCCAGTACCATATATCATCAAGTTTACCTCATTTTGATCATATATTTCTCCCTCATACAGAAAACCAGTCATCACCTCACGTATATATTCCTCAAATTCTATAGAATCATATTCTGTAACAGTTTGATAATTTTCATGATAGACCCAAGAAGATCTCTCCATTATATAGATCTGTCTACGATGGGTCCCTAGAATGTAACTTATTAACTTAATAAATCCCATCCTGTTGTTTAAAATAGATCAAGGATGCTGTTACAAATCACTTTTATATAGTCCATAATATTCAATAATAATCTAATTTTAGTTATCAATAGTTATCACCATTATCACTTCTGTTTATCATTGTTTAAAACTCCATATATCCTGACTACTGAAGTCCACTATACTGAAAACTAAAAACCTTGTAAACTAGAAATCCTGTGTATCACTGAAAACCTTGTAAACTAGAAATCCTGTCTATTACTAGCTAGAAACCTTGTAAACTAGAAATCCTGTCTATTACTAGAAACCTTGTAAACTAGAAATCCTGTCTATTACTAGAAACCTTGTAAAGTAGAAATCCTGTGTATTACTAGAAACCTTGTAAACTAGAAATCCTGTGTATTACTATAGAAACCTTGTTAACAATGACATGTGGACATTATTGGTCATTATCATGTAATCTGTAATATGTCAATCAGTTATGTCATAATACACCTAAAGGCAATTCTTATCCCCCTTTTTACAACAGGAAAAAAATCAATCATGATAGTCAAGCAGACAGACCAAAGCACAAACTTATTGCAAGCCACATTTCAGGAAACAAAAGGCTCTAAAGAACTTATATGCTCACCTGGACCATGACTGACATAGACAGTCCAAAACCCTCAATGTTAAAGGGTCTTATTTTCTACTTAGTTAATAGTCCTGGATGTTTTATGGTCCAATTTTTAGATGTTAAAGGGTTTAATTTTCTACTTAGTTAGTAGTCCTGGATGTTTTATGGTCCAATTTTTAGATGTTAAAGGGTCTCATTTTCTACTTAGTTAATAGTCCTGGATGTTTTATTGTCCAATTGTTAGACTATGTTCCAAGCCACAGCCATCTTTGATGTGGTGTGGTTTCAACTGATCACACATTTTCACAAGAGAAGGTCTTTGAATGCATTTTCCAGTAGGATCTAATGTTTATTAAATTCCCCACAGCAGCCATCTTAGGCCTGAGGTGGAATTGCACACTTTTTCAAAGGGGCCTTAGCTAAGGACAAAAGTTATCAATTACCGACCATATAGGCAAGTTAACGTTGTTTCAGAGGAAATTTTTTAATTGTGTTTTCCAATAGGGTGCAGTATCAAACTAAGTGACCTGCTGCTAGCCTGATCCCTACTGACCGAGATCTTATGTCTGGTGCAGATTTGCCAGATACATTTTTTCAAAAGGGGCCTATAGACAATTGTGACTTAAGTACATGTATGGTTCAATTGGCCAAGTAATTTCAGAAAATATAATTCAATGTGTTTTCCCTTTGCGGTTCAATGTTGAACTATGTTCCCGGTTGGTAGCCATCCTTTGGGGTTCAATGTTGAACTATGTTCCCAGTTGGTAGCCATCCTTTGGGGTTCAATGTTGAACTATGTTCCCAGTTGGTAGCCATCCTTTAGGGTTCATTGTTGAACTATGTTCCCAGTTAGCCATCCTTTGGGGTTCAATGTTGAACTATGTTCCAAGTTGGTAGCCATCCTTTGGGGTTCAATGTTGAACTATGTTCCCGGTTGGTAGCCATCCTTTGGGGTTCAATGTTGAACTATGTTCCCAGTTGGTAGCCATCCTTTAGGGTTCATTGTTGAACTATGTTCCCAGTTGGTAGCCATCCTTTGGGGTTAAATGTTGAACTATGTTCCCAGTTGGTAGCCATCCTTTGGGGTTCAATGTTGAACTATGTTCCCGGTTGGTAGCCATCCTTTGGGGTTCAATGTTGAACTATGTTCACGGTTGGTAGCCATCCTTTAGGGTTCATTGTTGATCTATGTTCCCAGTTGGTAGCCATCCTTTGGGGTTCAATGTTGAACTATGTTTCCAGTTGGTAGCCATCCTTTGGGGTTCAATGTTGAACTATGTTCCCTTTTGGGTTCAATGTTGAACTATGTTCCCGGTTGGTAGCCATCCTTTAGGGTTCAATGTTGAAATATATTCCAGGTTGATAGCCATCTTTAATGAGATACATACCCACTTGTAATGTAATGGCTAAGTCCATGTTTTTTACCATGGGAAACCCCAATCAAAGCATGGAATGCTGTTAAGGCTGGTTCCTGCATGGGTATTCCAGAAGTTCTGTAATTATTACTGTTTTGCTGAAATCTTGACATTTAATTTTTTCAAGAATTAAAATCCGAAATTTTCCTTCCCGGTTTAGGTTGTCTTTTCAGTTTTTATATGGGTTGTTGGCAATT
>MJUU01026709.1:0-19704 GCA_002080025.1 Modiolus philippinarum
CGCATATGCAGAATTTAAATTAACAGTAACTTCGGTATTTAGTTATTTCTCATATTCCTACACTACACCAATTCCAACTTCCATTTTCAATTACAAACGGCTATTGCGTGACTTCCAAAATGACGTTAAAGCCAAACCATCTGATTGTGCTTGCTCTTCTTCCCCATTCATTCAATTAGAGTACGGTTGGACACGTTGTAACTGGTAACCTAGATATCGTAGACAACCTCAAACTACTAGTTATCTTCTCAAAAGGTCCCAAATTCGGTGAGTATCCGCAGCACATCAACTGGAAGTACAATTTAAGATGTCGATGGATGCAGTTGAAAACTATGCTAGGAAGTGGACAAAGAAAGAGAAAGAGGACGTTGAGACACTGTTCGAGTGGATCAGGTCCATAAAGTCATTAATTGTAAATCGCATCCGGCACTTAAAAACAGCAATGAAATCCAGAAATCCCAGTATCTTTGAAGATCCCCTTGTAGGTAAGAACTCATTTTCCCTGCAGACAAAGCCTCTTACAACATACTGTTTATATGTAAGAAACACTATCTCGACTGCCTTAAGAAGGAGATGGGCATCGACAGTTCATCTGGAAACCCTAATTATACCCCAACTACAATATCGAGGGATGTATTGTAAAAAAAATCACATTTCAGTTTTAGCATCATTTGCCATAAAAGCCAATGTTGAAAATAATCAACTCCCTTACATCTACTGGTTACCTAAACGTCATAAGAATCCATACAAATATAGATTCATTGCCGGTCTTCCAGATGCACCACTTAACCTCTTTTATAGCTCCTCACTACTTTGTTGACCGCAGTCAGAGATGGCCTGAACAATTACTGTAATAAAGCTTACTCCACAAGCGGTGTGAATCAAATGTGGATTCTAAAAAATTCCAACGATCTCATTGAATAGCTATCATCAACCAGTCTTACTCATTGCCATAGCAATCAATCTTTTGACTTTTCTACTCTTTATACAACCCTGCCACACAATAAACTGAAAACAGTAATTGCAGATTTAATGCGTCAATGTTTCTGCACTAAAACTGGAGAACGCAGATACACCTATTAAGTAATAGGGAAACACAAGACATGTTTTGTTATGAACCACACTGATTCAAACAAGAAGTACTCTGAGACTGATGTACTCAAAATGTTAGAATTTTTGATCGACAATACTTTTGTCGAATTCGGAAGTCGTGTTTTCCAGCAGACAGCAGGGATTTCTACCGGAACGAACTTTGTGCCGCTTTTAGCTGACCTTTTCATTTACTCCTACCAGGCCAAGTTTTTTCAAGGGTTTATTCAAAGAAAACAAAACCACGTTTAGCCAAGTCCTTTAATTTCAGCTTCCGCTACACAGACGATGTACTTTCTCTTAATAATCCTAAAATTAAAGAGTATTTACATCAGATTTATTCCAATGAGCTGGAAATTAAAGAAACAACTGAATCACCTACTTCAGCTTCGTACCTAGGTCTTTTATTGTATATTGACGAAGATTGACGTTTGAAATCTAAGCTTTATGACAGGCGTGATTATTTTAATTTCCCAATCGTGAACTTTCCCTTTCTTAGCAGCAATATACCTACGTCTCTAGCCTGTGGAGTGTACATTTGGCAGTTGATTGGTTACTGTAGAACATGTAGTTTGTACAGTGATTTTTTTAACAGAGCAAAAACACTGTCCTGTCAAATAGGCTGTTTAGTCAACCTATGTTAATTTCATCCCTCAAGAAATTCTATTGCCGTCACCTTAACATCATTGTAAGATATGACGTGTCAGTATCCCGAATGAAAGTGGACATTTTCAGCTAGATTCACGTCTTTCTGGATTTGACTACCGACTTTGACATTTTCCTCGATTGACTCACTCACAGTGTGACGGGTGGTGTTAACAGAGCAGGACATGCTTACCCCTTCCGGAGCACCTGATGACACTCTCAGTTTCACTGGAGTTCACACTGTGAGTGCCTTTCTTTTGAATGTTGTGATTTATATTTCTGTGCTTTATATCTGTCTAACGTCCTTGTTGTCGGTGTTCTCGTTATGGCCATGTCTTTGGACTTCGATTTTTGCAAATTTCACTCCTTTGTTCCTTTGGTAATCTGCTGCCGTTGTTTTAGTTCCTATTTTAGTCGATTATTTCATTACCAGTCAACTCAAAGCAAAACCCCGTATTGATTTTTTTATTTTCTGAATTAAATATAAGTACAGTCGAACTTCAATGGCTCGAACACCCAAGGGACCGATGAAAATAGTTCGAGTTAGAGGGATGTTCGAGCTATCGAGATCGAGCTGTGTTTAAACTTTTACAAAGGGACTAGAAAATGGGTTCGAGATTCCATGGTGTTCGTGCTAATGCAGTTCGAGCCATCGAAGTTCTACTGTAATTAACGATTACAAAGTTTGCCTCTTTAGCGTACATAGTCATAGTAACCTTATATTGCCTATTAAGCTGACCTATAATAAAAAGTAAATGTATAAAATATATATCTCCTTTATACAGTAACTGAGACCGTCTGAAATTCTTAGTCATTCAAGCGGAAATATGGACCAGAGTTACATAATTATGCTTTGATGTTGACCTTAAATCAGAGATGCATGCATTTGCAAGGTTAGGTGATCTTAACATATACAATGCCTGAGATCTGAACTTGAATCTAAAACTTGAATGTAAGTCACTCAAGCGAAAACTATTGTTCAAAACGACCTTATTTTGATTGGTTGCTGACCTATCATCAGAGATGAATTTATGAATATAAACAGCCTTGAAAAAGAATCAACTTATAACCATGGCACCATTTTTCGGTCTTTGACTTGGGGCGACCGGCCGCCGAATCAGAACGTTACCATATATTTCTGTCTTTCTCTTAATTTATTGCTTTCAGCTATTAATTTTTGTTGTACAGTTTGTCATTTTACCTCTTAATTGTGGCATTTTTTTACCATCCTTTTTTCTTATGCATAAATTTTGGCTTGCACAACATATATTTTATACATTTTACTTTATAACAGTTGATATATGGCATAACATTAGTATTTAGACAACAAAAAATCAATATATTTATACAAGGTTTATAGTACTCCCGTCTCTCTTTTGTGATTTTTTTCTAGTTTTTTATTTGTATAATTTGTTACCCCTTTTACCTTTAATTATGTTCTTTTACCCTTTTTAATTTTTCTTTGATTGTTTATATTTTTGTTATATCAACACTTAAAAAAGTTATACAAAGATCACATATTTTTTGTCAAAATCCATTAAATGTTTTTAACAAATACAACAGACAATTTCCAGGTTAAGACGTTGATTACAGTTCTCTAAAATTATCTCAGATTTAGGTTTTACATGTTTTACTCGGATCACTTAATTTTAGTTTTTATATTTAATATCTACATGGTTATTTTCATCGAATAATATAAATCTTTAGGAATATCAAACAGATCAAATTAACAATTCCGTATCCAGAATATACCCAATTAAATTATGACCCGCTGTTAAGGGAAACATCCAGTATAAGGAGGGACGTTAAATCAGGATGTTCACGTCAACAGAGGTCATAGTTGTTTTTATTATATTTCTAACAGTTTCATAAATTCCATCTCAAGAGGTCGTATTATAGTTTGAATCTCGCAAAGGCAACGTTTGTTCTGCTCTTTTTATGTTTAGGATCAACAGGATTGTTTCTCGCTTTGACTCTGTGAGTGCCTTTTTTGAATGTTGTGTTTTTTATATTTCTGTGCTTTGTGGCCGTCTAACATCATTGTTTTCTGTGCACTCGTTTTTGCCATATCTTTTGACTTTGATTTTTGTAAACATCACTTCTTTGTTCTTACAGTATTCCACTGCCGTTGTTTGACGCCATACCAGGTTGTTTCGCGAGAAAAAAAATACAGGTGTTCCAGATATGAATTCAAAAAGAGGTTGTTTGCCAAAAAACCTGAAATATTTTAAAACATCATTGCTTTTATTCAATCAAGTCTTCTCTTCTTTAGTAAATTAAAATAACCGGAGATGTATTTTTGCTTTTCTGCGCATATACCATTTAGATCATTTATATATATACTACTCAACAAAAGAAACGATACACAGATTTTAATCACAAATAATATTTTACTTTCTAGCAGAAAACCATGACTTGTAAACAACATGCATTTTTTGCATGTAAAAATTAACATTATGCCGAAAAATGCTACTTACAATTTCTGAACCATCTCCGGTCACGGTCATGGTCATTATCCGGAATTTCTGTTTGCAGACGTAAATAGTGAGAATTTCAACATTTTCGTTTTACCAAACCTTCACATTTTTTTGACCGACTGACTTCAAATCTCTGTTTCTACGTCGGCCGTGAATACCTCAAGCCTATTTACGTTTTCAACTACCGTTCTCATAAGTGTAAAACGCATGTTAAGCGATCTTGACGTTGTGACGTCTCAAGGGACCTGCTGTCACGTTATTTATCATTTGATGAGCATGTTCGCTTTAGGTTGATCAATACTCTCTAGTTTGTTCTCCTTTTCACATAACAATGAATTGCAAGGGCAAAAATCAAGATCGAAGTCATTGTTCACATTGATTCTGTATTGAAGGGGCATCGAAAGGAGACATTGTTTTCCAGTTTTTAAGATTGCAAATTGTTAACCTGATGAAGTGTCCTAATTATTGACATCAAGCCTTAGTTAGCGGCAAACTCGATCATCGGGCGAAAAATCACCATTCCGGATTTTCGTTGTATCCGTTCCGGAGTTGATTTAAAAATGGAATAAACAAATGCGTTTTTGTGTTGAATACATTAATACACTAAAATAAAAACTTAAAATTGCGAAATATAACAAGAGGCTCTCAAGAGCCTGTATCGCTCACCTGGACCATGGCTGACATAGATAAAGGGCATTTCCAATAGGAAAAACAAAACATAAAATTTAGCAGAATACTTTTCTTTCTAAAATTACAGTATTCTTGTTTGGTTTCCATGGCAACCGAAAAAATCCACCATCCATTTCAACCCATAACAGAACACCATACATAAAAAAATTGGGCAGGGGTTCCTCTTATAATCAAGGTAATACATAATGCTGAAATTGAAACATTCAGACCACAATTCAAATAAAAATTTAAAAAAAAATGGGCAGAGGTTCCCCTTAAAATCAAAAGGGCCAATGTAAAATCTATGATCCAGAATATGGCCATCTTGGATGAGGTATGGACCTTCCAGATACAATTTTTTTTTATGAGACCACCTAAGAACCATTGAGGCTTAGTTTGGCTCTAATTGAACCAGTAGTTTCTGAGAAGATCTTTGAATGTATATTCCATAGGGTTCAATGTTAAAACTATGTTCCCCATGGCGGCCATCTTGGATGAGGTACAGACTTGCAAGATAACTTTTTTGGAAAGGACCATCTAAGGGTCATTGTGACTAAGTTTGGTCATAATTGGACTTGTAGTTTCTGATAAGAAGATCTTTGAATGTCTTTTCCATAGGGTCCAATGTTAAAACTTTGTTCCCGCTGGCGGCCATCTTGGATGAGGTACAAACCTGCAAGATAACTTTTTTGGATGGGACCATCTAAGGACCATTAAGGCTTAGTTTAGTTTTAATTTGACAAGTAGTTTCTGAGAAGATCTTTGAATGTATTTACCATAGGGTCCAATGTTAAAACTATGTTTCCCACTGGCAGCCATCTTGGATGGGGTATGGACCTGCCGGATAACTTTTTTGGAAGGGACCATCTAAAGACCATTGTGGCCTAGTTTAGTTTTAATTGGACTAGTAGTTTCTGATAAGAAGATCTTTGAATGTCTTTTCCATAGCGTCCAATGTTACAACTATGTTCCTGTTGGCGGCCATCTTGGATGAGGTACATACCTGTCAGATATTTTTTATGAATGGGACCATCTAAGGACCATTGTGGCTTAGTTTAGTTTTATTTAGAGAGTTAGTTTCTGAGAAGATGATCTTTGAATGTCTTTTCCATAGGGTTCAATGTTAAAACTGTGTTCCTATTGGCAGCCATCTTGGATTAGGTACGCACCTTCCGAATACCTTTTTTTGGAAGGGACCATCTAAGGACCATTGTGGCTTAGTTTAGTTTGTATTGGACATTTAGTTTCTGAGAAGAAGATCTTTGAATGTCTTTCCCATAGGTCCAATGTTTAAACTATGTTCCCCGCTGGCGGCCATCTTGGATTAGATATGGACTGGACTTGCCGGATACCTTTTTTGGAAGGGACCATCTAAGGATCATTGTGACTAATTTTGGTTATAATTGGACTGGTAGTTTCTGAGAACATTTTTGAATGTCTTTTCCATGGGGTCCAATGTTAAAACTATGTTCCCCGCTGGCGGCCATCTTGGATTAGGTACGGACCTGTCGGATACTTTTTTTTGGGAGGGACCATCTAAGGACCATTGTGACTAAGTTTGGTTATAATTATACTGGTAGTTTCTGAGAAGAAGATCTTTGAAAGTAATTTCCATTACATAGGTCCAATGTTAAAACTATGTTCCCCGCTGGCGGCCATCCTGCATTAGATACGGACCTGTCGGATACCTTTTTGGAAGGGACCATCTAAGGACCATTGTGTCCAAGTTTTGTTATAATTGGACTGGTAGTTTCTGAGAAGATCTTTGAATGTCTTTCCCATAGGGTCCAATGTTAAAACTATGTTCCCCGTTGGCGTCCATCTTGGATTAGGTACGGACCTGTCGGATACCTTTTTCGGAAGGGACCATCTAAGGACAAGTGTGACAAAGTTTGGTTATAATTGGACTGGTAGTTTCTGAGAAGAAGATCTTTGAGTGTAATTTCCAAAGGATCCAATGTTAAAACTATGTTCCCCGCTGGCGGCCATCTTGGATTAGATACGGACCTGTCGGATACCTTTTTTGGAAGGAACCATCTAAGGACCATTTTTTCCAAGTTTGGTTATAATTGGACTGGCAGTTCCTGAGAAGATCTTTGAATGTCTTTCCCATAGGGTCCAATGTTAAAACTATGTTCCCCGCTGGCGGCAATCTTGGATTAGGAAAGGACATGCCGGATACTTTTTTTGAAGTGAGGACCACCCAATGACTATTGTTACCAAGTTTGGTTCCAATTGGCTCAGTGGTTTCAGAGGAGAAGATCTTTGAATGAAAAGTTTACGACGCCGGACGCCAAGTGATGGCAAAAGCTCACCCTGGCATAGCCAGGTAAGCTAAAAATATTAGCAAAATTAATTGTGTATCGTTTCTTTTGTTGAGTAGTATATATATATGTTTTAATTGAATTAGAAGATATTACTTGTTTTTATACTGTGCAAATCGACTAAAATCATAATGGTATCTAAGACATTTTAGACTCGTATACACATGTAAACCAAATGATTTTTTAATACATCGGCAAACGAATACCGAAACAAGAAAAGGAAAGGGGAAATTCTGAAATCATAAATCCAACATCACGGCAATTCACAGCAACACGAAATGAAGTCAAATAGTTCAGGTACACATTGAAAATAGTAGTATGATCAAACTATTTGCTACGCTAACGGGAAAGTTGTGCAATAATTTGTTTGAAACTCATTTCAACTTATCACTACTACTTACATCTATACACTTAAAAAATATATATTTTCCCTTACAAAATCTTAAATTTCTTTTTATAAACATTATTAACAAAAAGTCACAGAATGTATATACACTTATAATTTTTACAGCACATTGTCACACAATAATACTTTTTTCTTTTGTGTTAAAGTTCTCATGAAATTGCCCTAATCTATTATGTCGTAGACGCTTCCGATCCTTTCCAGCTTTAATTCTGCCAAATTTCCATTAAACTCAGATTCTGCAGTGCCTTTTACTGGCCTCATTGATTCCAAAGTGCAAGGAAAACAGAGCAGATATCGACGTACACAAGCATATAAACCAATGCATAATAACATTCCACCACTACATATAATGTAGATTAAAACATTTTCGATTTGGTCTGAAAATAATGCAAAAAGGATGTAAAACAGTGCATACATCGTTGTTTGTGTTTGTCTTTTGTGTTTATGGTGTTTTTTGTGCTGTTACTTTGTGGCATGTGACTATGTTTTTCGGCCATTGTAGGTGTTTCATGTTATTTTTTTTATTCTAGTATGGAGATTTCGTGGTATGCTTTGTTCTTTTTCCTTATTTTTCTCTCTCCCTCAAGGTAAAGAATCAGGAAAAATTATTAACTGTCAAAGAAACAAATATCTGTAATGAAGGGATATTGACCAAATCCAGATGAGACAAAGTTTCTACAAATATACGGGAAAATCATCCAATGGAATAACGCTTTAATTGTCGTTCTTTATCTTGAAGTTATGATTAACATAAAATTTTAGAAAATATCGTTTTTCACCTGAAAGTTTGAAATTATGTCGAAGTGTTCGAAGAAACTATAGTGTGTGGATCTTTATTCTGTTGACCATTGTGTAGCCTATTCATTGCTGGGTTCCGTGGTATATATATATAGTTTCCATAACGAGAACTAGTTGATTATGAAATTTCTCACATCGAGTTAAATAAATTTTGCAAATGTTTGAAAGCGAGGTTTGCCGAGCTTTTAAACATTTGAAAATTTATTTAACAAGAAATTTATTTAACGAGAAAGTTGTGGAAACTGTTTCTCTAATGACTAGATGAAAAACACCGAGGATTGTATTCCGAATAAATTTGGCGGGAAATGTCACGAAACTTGTTCTCCTCTCTAGAGAGGAGAACAAATGTTTCCACACCGTTCAGGAAATGTGAAAACTGGATAGAAATTAGAGAAAGCATTATGACATTATTGCGTTTGAATAATGTGCAAACTTACCTTTTCTCCAGACAACTATGCAAAAATTGTCAACCCCCCCCCACCCCCTAAGCATATATGCTTTCCCCTGCAATATCTGTTGGTAGGTTGTGATATATATAAATAAAAATCATCAAAATGCGTAAATTAGAAATTATGATTGTGCTAAAATATAAGAAATTTTCTGAAGAAAAAGTACACCAGAACTGAAATGTATCTAGAGCATACATCTTTCGCACGTGAGAAAAACTCCAGTCTAATATAGGCAATGGAGGGATATGAAGTAAATGCACATAAGACAAAGTCTCTTCAAATACATGGGAAAACCAAGTAATGGAACAATTCTTTTAGGTTGCTCTCCTGGAAGTCACCATGAGGCCTTCAACAATGAGCTTTGCTCATCCTTCGTAGTAAGTTTTATTTTTTTTATTAAAATTTTTGCGCTCCGATTATATCTAATTCAATCTGGGATTATGAATCTTCGAAATGGCTAATCTCATCAAAATACATTTCTTTTTTATGTTTTACGTATCGATCTAGAACATTAAGTGGACTGTGTCCCCGAAAACTAAGCCAGTATGGTAGACAAGTAACCAATGTAAAATTTCACACACACATTTTATTGGGAAGTATCTTTGGTTTGGAGATCTCGTATTTGGTGCAGCGAGCTAAATTCCTTTACCCCAAAGTAAACGATCATACTAACAACATTTGTTAACAGTGTGGATCCAAAGGATGTTTGCATTATATTTTTTTCATACGCACGGGGAATTTAAAGTACTGATGAGAAGCTGCTTTAATTTTATTCATAAATTACAACAAACAACTCACCACAAGTTAAATTAACTAACACCACAAGACATTTTATGCATCTAAGTAAAAAAGTATAGAATACAAAGCAACAATTTAAACGTAATTTCATAGAAAGCAAATGTTTTTTTTCATATTTGTATATCTTGATGTTAAGTGGGGTAATAACAAGTTTACCGAATAAAATAATCAAGAGCAAAGATCTAAGAGACTAAAAGGCAAAACAGGTAGTAAAGTTTTCCTTACTTGGTACAGGCATTTCGTAAGATTGATTGATTGAATATTGTTAAACGTCTACTCAGCAATATTTCAGCTATATCAAGACGAGAACAAGTTTGTTAATAAATAATCACTTTGGGGTATGGAAAGGGCCATGGGACGGGAAATTCTGACTGCCACTGGAAAAGGAGGGTGAAATCGAGAAGGGCGGGGAATTTAGCCTTGTAGCCGATCACCTACGGACCACTAAAAAAAAAGCTTGCTACAAGGGTTCTTTAACGTACAGGAAGCGTTGCATTTCTCCAACACGTGGACCTGAGTGTAAATCCCATCCAAAAGATGGGTTGTGTATTTATTAATCCCGCACAACCATGGAATGGGTCCTATTTCTATATCCCGGGGTTCCCTCGGGTTCCTCTGTTAGGATGACTCATACTCCAAGCTCAGAGGATGCTGCTGGCCTATTCATAAGCCGGGACCGCGCACAGCGGCATTTCTGAAGAAACCGGTTTGATGGCGCGCCAAACTAATTTAAGTTTCTATTCTATGTCATACCTTTTGTATATGTTTGAACTACATTTTCCGCTGGTGTCATTGGTTTGTCTAAAAGAGAAATTTCATTTCACATAGATTACGTTAAATGCCATATTGTAAAAGTGCAAAACAATGTTTCTATTTCACAAATGAGAATAGATATTTTTGGATATACCGGTCTGACTAAGACCGACTGTGACCAAACCGGATTTTTCGCTGGCAGCGTGACAGCTGTGGAGCAGATCATGTTTTCCCTTCCGGAGCACCTGATGACACCTCAGTTTTATATGGGTTTGCACTTTAGTTGAGTTGATTTTGTCATATTGACTTAATTTGTGTTGGATGTGAATTGCCGTGATTTTGGAATTATGACGTTAGAATTCCTCCTTTTCTCGTCTTGCTTCGGTATTCTTTTGCCGCTGTATTCTAAAAAGACCCTTATCAGTTGTTTCACCCTTCGTTAGTATTTATTGTTCTATAACTGCTCAAGACCTCCCAAAGCTTTAACCGTTGTCAGCATGCATAACAATATACATTTTGTAAGCTAGATATGATTATACACCCATACTTGACGTTTTCATTGTGATGGTATAATTAATAAGAATGTCAAAAATATCTTCCATTTACTATGCAGCAATTTATCTTCCTTTTTATATCAATAATTCTTATTTCGTAAAGTACAAATATTTCCCTCTTAGTAACAACTATGATTTTTTTGCGTATTAATTGGCTTAAGTGCATCTCTCTTCAATAAGATAATAATAATAACTAGATTTGTAATTGCAAACAATAGCCGATGTCGCCATAGACAATCAATTCGAAAAATCTATCTAATTCTCTTATTCGCAGCCTCAAAATTTATCTAGAAATCAATTTGCGGTGAAACCCGACAACGTTGAAATTTTGACGTATTTTGGCGGCCATCATGGAAATGGCGACCATTGAAAAAATTTCATTTGAAAATTTTCAGGCGGCCATTTCGGAAATTTTAAGCTTGACACCCCAAACTCGCTCACCATATATGGTGTGTGGCACGTGTCAAGCCAATTCCCTGCTCACCATATATGGTGTGTGGGGGAGTCAAGCCTTTTTCTCACACACCATATGTGGTGTGTGGATTTGGAACCTTTGCCCTTCGTTCCCAGAAGCCTCGGATGGCGTCTAAGGGCCTTAAATAATATTTTAGACCAAAAGGAACAGTTTGCCGTTGGTTTGGAGTCGATCGGAGGATCGGGGCTGAGATATAAATTTCGACCCACACACCATTTATGGTGTGTGGGGGTGTCAAGCCTTTTTCACACACACCATATATGGTGTGTGGATTTGGAACCTTTGCCCTTGGTCCTTCAAAGCTTCGGATAGGTGTCTAATGGCCTTAGATGATGTTTTAGGCCCAGCGGATCCATTTGCCGTTGGTTTTGGGTCGATCTGAGGTCCGGGAGCTGAGAAACAAATTTTCAGCCCAGACACCATATATGGTATGTGGGGGAGTCAAGCCTTTTTTCACACACCATATATGGTGTGTGGATTTGGAACCTTTGCCATGTGCCCCCGAAGCCGTGAATAGGTGTCTAATGGTCGTAGATAATGTTTTAGGCCCAGCTAATCCATTGTGCTGTTAGTTTAAAGTCGATCGGAGGTCGGGGAGCTGAGAAACAAATTTTCATCCTAGACACCATATATGGTGCCTGGATTAAGTTCCTCTGTCCAATGTCCTGTTAGATCTTCGGATAGGTAGTAAATGCAACAAATTGATGATTTTGGCACTTAAGCACTTAGGATGCGTTTGTCTTATTATTTTGGGGTTCTAAGAGAATTAAATCTAACACACCATATATTGTGGATGAAAATTTGTAAAGTCCCGAAAGGACCTGACCCAATCCTCAGTCAATATACTTACGTATACCCATACGCTCAAACACTACTTAAAACAATAGTCTAAATATGATGCAAAAACATGATTTATGTGATATATTTGTATTTTCTCCTTATGTTTTGCCTGACCTGCCCTTCCAATAGTCAGACATCATATATGGTGTGTGGGGGATTGGGTCAAAGGGAATTTCGGGGCTTAAGGTTGCCAACGGGTAGTAACTCTGGTTTGATTTGCTTTTGCAAATATTCAATAGGGATTTTAATTCCTTTATAAATTGATTTGAAAAAACACACTACTTGACTGTTATCTCTACCTGGGATGATATATTTTCATATATTATGATCGGCTCAACAGGCATTCTCGGGCTTTAAAAATATTCATTCTCTATTTATGGTGTCAAGTACTTAAGTATACCGATATGCTCAAACACCGCCTAAAACAACTTGAATAGAGTAAACAGCATGTAAAAACATGCTTCGTGTGAAATATCTGTACTTTCCCCCTATGTTGTGTCTGTCCTGCCCTCAAATAGTCAGACACCATATATGGTGCTTGGACTAAGTGCCTGTTCCGTCACTCCCGTAAGACATCATGTAGGTTACTTATGACCCTAAATGGTGTTTTGACCTTACTTACGCACTTTGGTTCCGTTTTGGGGGATGTATTGGGGTTCTAAAATCATTTCATCTCGCTCACAATATTTGGTGCATAATGATTTGTCAAGCCTCGAAATTCACTCTGATCCGATCCCCACACACCATATATGGTGTGTGAGGATCGGGTCAGAGGGAATTTCGGGGCTTGAGGTTTCCAAAGGGAAGTAACTCTAGTATATTATTAACACATTTAATAAACACACTAGTCGACTGTTATCTGTCCCTGCGATGATATACCGGTATCTTCATATATTATATTGAAAAACTTGATTTACGCAACATATTTGTAATTTTGAATTGATGTGCCTGTCCTATTCTTCAGAAATCATACTTAAGTGTACCGATATGCTCAAAAACCGCCTAAAACAACTCGAACAGACTGAATATCATATAAAAACATGTTTCATGTCGCGTATTTTTAATTTCTCCCTATGTAGTACGTGTCCTGCCCCCCAATAGTCAGACACCATTTATGGTGCTTGGACTAAGTGCCTGTTCCCTCACTCCCGTAAGACATCATGTAGGTTACTTATGACCCTAAATGGTGTTTTTGACCTTACTTCGCACTATGGTTCCGTTTTGGGGAATGTATTGGGGTTCTAAAATCATTTCATCTCGCTCACCATATATGGTGCATATTGATTTGTCAAGCCTCGAAATTCCCTCTGACCCGATCCCCACACACCATATATGGTGTGTGAGGATCGGGTCAGAGGGAATTTCGGGGCTTGAGGTTTTCAAAGGGAAGTAACTCTAGTATATTATGAACACATTTAAAAAAAAACACACTAGTCGACTATTATCTGTCCCTGCGATGATATACCGGTATCTTCATTTATTATGATCGGCTAACGGGACATAATCTCCATTTACCATATATGGTGCTAAGTCCTTCAACATTCTGATGTGCTAAAACAGTGATTAAAACAACTTAAATGGGCTAGATATGATGGAAAAACTTGACTCACGCAACATATTTGTAATTTTGAACTGATGTGCCTGTCCTGGTTTTCAGAAATCATACATCATATTTGGTGTATATGTACTAAGTAAGTCTGACACCTGATATGGTGTCTTAGTACTTAAGTGTACCGATATGCTCAAAAACCGCCTAAAACATCTCGAACAGACGGAATATCATATAAAAACATGTTTCATGTCACATATTTTTAATTTCTCCCTATCTTGAACGTGTCCTGCCCTCCAATAGTCAGACACCATATATGGTGCGTGGACTAAGTGCATGTTCCCTCGCTCCCATAAGACCTCCTGTAGGTTATTTATGACTTTCAATGATGTTTTTGACCTTATTAAAGCACTTTGGCTGCATTTTATGGGTTGTATTGGGGTTCTGTGATCATTTCATTTCGCTCACCATATATGGTGCAAAATGATTTGTCAAGCCTCGAAATTCCCTATGACCCGATCCCCACACACCATATATGGTGTGTGAGGATCGGCTCAGAGGGAATTTCGGGGCTTGAGGTTTCCAAAGGGAAGTTACTCTAGTATATTATGAACACATTTGAAAAAACATACTAGTCGACTATTATCTCTACCTGAGTTCCAATATCTTCAGATATTATGATTGGCCAGCGGACCATCCTCGCGCTTGAAAAGCTTCAATCACCATATATGGTGTCTAAAGACTTAAGTAATCTGATATACACCCAAACACTGCCTAATTCAACTTAAATGGGTTACTGTGATGTAAAACCATGATTTACGAAACATACTTGTAATTTGCCCCAATGGTGTGTGCGATGTTCCTTCAGAAATCTGACACCATATATGCATGATATGGTGACTATGTACTAAGTAAGTCAGACACCAAATATGGTGTCTAAGTACTTAAGTATATCGATATGCTCAAACACCGCCTAAAACAACTTCAATAGACTACACATCATGTAAAAACATGCTTCATGTGAAATATCTGTACTTTCCCTTATGCTGTGCCTGTTCTGCCATCCAATATTCAGACACCATATATGGTGTGTGAACTAAGTTCCTGTTCCCTCGCTCACATAAGACCTCCTGTAGGTTACTAATGACCCTTAATGATGTATTTGAGTTTATCTATTAAGCATTTTGGTTGCATTTTGCAGGGTGGCATTAGGGTTTGTGATCATTTAATCTTGCTCACCATATATGGTGCATAATGATATGTCAAGCCTCGAAATTCCCCCTGAGCCGATCCCCACACACCATATATGGTGTGTGAGGATTGGGTCAGAGGGAATTTCGGGGCTTGAGGTTTCCAAAAGGAAGTAACTCTAGTATATATGCTAGTATATATGAACACAGTTAAGAAAACACTCTAGTTGACTGTTATCTGTCCCTGCGATGATATAACGGTATCTTCTTACATTATGATCGGCTACCGGGACATTATCGGGATTGAAAAATCTTTATTCACCATATATGGTGCCTTAAGTCCTTGAACACTCTGATATGCTCAATCAGTGCCTAAAACAACTTAAATGGGCAAGATATTACAGAAAAAACATGATATACGCGACAGATTCGTAATTTTTAACCGATGTGCCTGTCCTTGTCTTCAGAAATCATACATCATATTTTGTGTTTAAGTACTAAGTAAGTAAGACACCAGATATGTTGTCTTAGTACTTAAGTGTACCAATATGCTCAAACACCGCCTAAAACAACTCGTAGGGACTAAATATCATATAAAAACATGTTTCATGTCATATATTTGTAATTTCTCCCTATGCTCTACGTGTCCTGAACTCCAATAGTCAGACACTATATATGGTGCGTGGACTAAGTGCATGTTCCCTCGCTCCCATAAAGACTCCTGTAGGTAATTTATGACTTTCAATATGAAAAAGAAAGGAAATGGGGTAAATGTCATGGAGACAACATCCCATATCCAGGTTAAAACGACCCAAAATAAAGCATCTAGGGGTCACCGTACGGTCTTCAACACAGTGAGGAACCTCACCCCATATAGCAAGCCCTAAATGGCCCCAAAAGGGTAACAAAGTGGATAAATCAATGGAAACAAACCACATCCAATAATCCAAATATCAAGAAACTAAAATTTTGTAAGAAGACATGGACAAGTCAATCACAAACATATTCCTGACTTGGGACAGGCGCAAAAATTGCGGTGGAGTTAAACTCGTTTTCTTGGATCCAAACCCTCCCCTATGACGTTTTGACCTTATTAAAGCACTCTAGTTG
This sequence comes from Modiolus philippinarum, assembly GCA_002080025.1. Taxonomy (NCBI): domain Eukaryota; kingdom Metazoa; phylum Mollusca; class Bivalvia; order Mytilida; family Modiolidae; genus Modiolus; species Modiolus philippinarum. Next base: position 16,127 of record MJUU01026709.1, read on the forward strand.
CATTTTATGTGTTGTACTGGGGTTCTGTGATCATTTCATTTCGCTCACCATATATGGTACATAATGATCATTGTCAAGCCTCCAAATTCCCTCTGACCCGATCCCCACACACCATATATGGTGTGTGTGGATCGGCTCAGAGGGAATTTCGGGGCTTGAGGTTTCCAAAGGGAAGTAACTCTAGTATATTATGAACACATTTGAAAAAATACACAGGCCGACTCTTATCTCTACCTGAGTAACCATATTTTCAGATATTATGATTGGCCAGCGGACCATCTTCGGGCTTGAAAAGCTTCATTCACTTTTTATGGTGTCTACAGACTTAAGTAATCTGATATGCCCAAACACTGCCTAATTCAACTGAAATGGGCTAGTGTGATGTAAAACCATGATTTTCGAAACATACTTGTATTTACCCCATGGTGTGTGGAATGTTCCTTCAGAAATCTGACACCATATATGGTGGCTATGTACTAAGTAAGTCAGACACCAAATATGGTGTCTAAGTACTTAAGTATACCGATATGCTCAAACACCGCCTAAAACAACTTAACTAGACTACACATCATGTAAAACATGCTTCATGTGAAACATCTGTACTCTCCCCTACGTTGTGCCTGCCCTACCATCCAATATTCAGACACCATATATGGTGTGTGAACTAAGTTCCTGTTCCCTCGCTCACATAATACCTCCTGTAGGTTACTAATGATCCTTAATGTGTATTTTAGCTTATCTTAGCATTTTGGTTGCATTTTGCGGGTTGCATTAGGGTTTGTGATCATTTAATCTTGCTCACCATATATGGTGCATAATGATATGTCAAGCCTTGAAATTCCCTCTGACACGATCCCCACACACCATATATGGTGGTGAGGTTCGGGTCAGAGGGAATTTCGGGGCTTGAGGTTACCAAAGGGAAGTAACTCTAGTATATTATTATGAACATAGTTAAGAAAAGACTCAAGTCGACTGTTATCTGTCCCTGCGATGATATACTGGTATCTTCTTGTATTATGATCGGCTAGCGGGACATAATCTTCATTCACCAAATATGGTGCCTAAGTCCTTGAACACTCCGATATGCTCAAACAGTGCCTAATACAACTTAAATGGGCTTGATATGATGGAAAAAAACATGATATACGCGACAGATTAGTAATTTTTAACCCATGTGCCTGTCCTGGTCTTCAGAAATCATACATCATATTTTGTGTTTAAGTATAAGTAAGTCAGACACCAGATATGGTGTCTTAGTACTTACGTGTACCAATATGCTCAAACACCGCCTAAAGCAACTCGAAAAGACTGAATATAATATAAAAACATGTTTCATGCCATTTATTTGTAATTTCTCCCTATGTTGTACGTGTCCTGCCCTCCAATAGTCAGACACCATATATGGTGCGTGGACTAAGTGCATGTTCCCTCGCTCCCCAAAGACCTCCTGTACGGTATTTATGACTTTCAATGATGTTTTGACCGTATTAAAGCACTTTGGTTGCATTTTATGGGTTGTATTGGGGTTCTGTGATCATTTCATTTCGCTCACCATATATGGTGCATTATGATTTGTCAAGCCTCGAAATTCCCTCTGACCCAATCCCCACACACCATATATGGTGTGTGAAGATCGGCTCAGAGGGAATTTCGGGGCTTGACGTTTCCAAAGGGAAGTAACTCTAGTAAATTATGAACACATTTGAAAAAACACACTAGTCAACTTTTATCTCTACCTGAGTTACCATATTTTCAGATATTATAATTAGCCAGCGCACCATCCTCGGGCTTGAAAAGCTTCATTCACCATTCATGGTGTCTAAAGACTTAAGTAATCTGATATGCCCAAACACTGCCTAATTCAACTTAAATGGGCTAATGTGATGTAAAACCATGATTTACGAAACATACTTGTATTTACCCCATGGTGTGTGCGATGTTCCTTCAGAAATCTAACACCATATAAGGTGGCTATTAAGTAAGTCAGACACCACATATGGTGTCTAAGTACTTAAGTATACCGATATGCTCAAACACCACCTAAAACAACTTAAATAGACTACACATCATGTAAAAACATGCTTCGTGTGAAATATCTGTACTTCCCCTATGTTGTGCCTGTCCTCCCATCCAATATTCAGACACCATATATGGTGTGTGAACTAAGTGCCTGTTCCCTCGCTCATATAAGACCTCCTGTAGGTTACTAATGACCCTTAATGATGTATTTGAGCTTATCGAAGCATTTTGTAAGTATAGCAATACATAATAATCAAATTGATATTTTCAAACAGAAATGGTTGCAATGGTACAAATTATTTCATGATTAAAAGAATACTATATGATGATGTGTGATCAAAGAAATGTATAGTCTACACGAAAAGTAACAGCATATAACCCTGATTCCTTTTTCTGCGAAAACAGTTCTTATTTTGTTCTTTTCTTTTTCACTCTTCCCTTTTACTGTAAAATCTCTTTTCTTTTATATATATATATATATAATAATAATACCTCTCTTTGAAATCTAATTTAAAGCATTATACACGTAAAAGTGATACTGTTGTGAACATGACAGAAATAGTTTTTAAGTTTTGAATGTGTATTTGTACATAGAATATAATTGATATTTATAGATATTAACTAACAAATACTAACCTAACAGTAAGTTTTTACTAATGTTAACGAGGCCGGGATAAGGTACCGGTACTTGATGTATCAAACTAACACATGTAAAGATTTCAATAAAGGATATTATTATGTAAAAAAAAAGAAAAAAAAAGGCCCTGTTTTTCATGGGAAGCGGATGATGGGGGTAGAGAGGGTAATTTTCCCACACCCGACTTTGTTTCCCTACATCCAAGGCCCCCCAGGTTGCGAGAGTTAACCCAAACCTTCCCTATATATGTAGATAAGGGTCTTAGCTTTCTAAATATACCAAAGGTATCTTCTTATTACATCCCGTTAAGGAGGAAAAAAAACAATAACCAAAGTGCGGTACAGGGTATCCATCACTAGGCGCAGATCAAGGGTCATACCAGGTCAGATTTTCCCCTCGACAGGCCCTCATGATGGGTTAATTTCAACACACGAGGATTCAAAATGAAGCTAAGATGTTCCCCTTACTCGATAAGGTATGAACTGGTTGATATAAGGCTGGTGACAGCCGTTAAGGGGCATAACATCTAAGGCTAGTACCCTAAATCAACCCATATCCAACCATAATATTCTCCATTTCCGGTCACTCCCAGGGCCCTGGGGACCTCCATTACCCCAAACTATAGCTCAAAATGTAGGCAGGAGATCCTGCTATTTGAATAAGACCTGTATTCGGTTCTACAAAGGCACTGTATTTCATGGGAAGCGAATAAGGGGGGATAGGTCAGGCAATTTCGTTTCGCAAGAACGAATTCGTTTCCCTACACTTTAGGTCCCCAGTGCGGCCGAAATACCTAAAACTTTTATTAAATGGGTAGCCAAGGGTTTCAGCTTTCTACATTTATCAACTGTACCTTCCTTCTAGGCCCCCGTAAGTAGAGAAAAACGCCAAATACAAATATGAGTTAGGTTGGGGGGGG
>MJUU01026709.1:19738-34058 GCA_002080025.1 Modiolus philippinarum
CTTTATCCCCTCGGCAAGCTCTCAAAGTGGGTTAACTTCTACAAACAAGGCCTTTAAATGTAACTGAGATATTTTTCTAAATAGAAGAAGCAAGAATTAGACGAAAAATGGCCAGCAAAAGTCGTAAGGGGCATAAAACACACAGCCAGTACCCAAAATCAGAACATATTTTAGATATATGTTGCCCAATAAAATCCACATTTGACCCCCGATCGACTAATTTTTGTATTAAGTTTTTTGCAAAACTATTAACGTTTTAATCATAGACTAAAGAACTAGGGAGAAAAACACATTTGAAACTTATTTAGAATTTGGACAAAATATGGCCCTTTTAATTTTCGGGTTTTGGTTGCCAATAAAACCCAAAACCCTCATTGTATTTCAAAAAACATTTTTTTTTTGTTTAAAAGCTGTAAATAATACCTACATTTTCAGCTATAAAACATTGATATATGTTAAATAATAAAAAAGTTGTAGCTGATCGAAGCTCAAAAAAAAGGGAGGGGCATTTTTGGAGTTTTGACTGCCCATAAAACCCAAACCCCACACGACATCCAAAAAATTTTTTTATTTGGTTGATAGCATTCCGTAATACATACATTTTGAGCTATAACACAAAACTATGGCTTGAAAAACAAAAAAGTTATTACCAATCAAAATCGAGAAATTTTGGAAAAAAAGGGGGGATGGTCAATTTTGGGCGATCGGTATTTCGCGGTCATTGATCGGTGGGATCGGGCAATATAGTTCTAAGATGTACTATTAATTGGCTTTCAGCTGGACAAAAAATATTTGATTTATCTACTGTTTGGAGCATATTATGGACACCAAAATGTAACACAAATTGAATTTTTAAAATTTTTTGGACATTTGTTGCCCCTAGCGGCCCCATATTCGGTCAAAATGTCAAAATTACTATTTTTTTTGAAAGAACTTGTTAAAACCTTTCCAACAATACCAATTTCGTCACTCTAGCTTAAAAATTATGGAAGCTATGTATGATTAAAATTTGAAAAAATCGAAAATTCAAAATCCGGAAGTGGGGTTGGGTCCGTTTCCGGATCGGCCACGATCGGGTTTGATCGGTAAATGATTGGGCAACAAAGCCAAGGCCCTAACCTTCATTTTAAGCCATAATATGAGACTCTAGGACTAGAATTAAGAAAGTTACAACTATTCAATCTAAGTGTATCCAATGGGCGTCGACCGGCTCAGAGGGCACCGGGCTTGACAATTTTTGACCCCCCCGGCCGATCGGGCATTGATATATGGATATCGTGGGAGGGTGGTAAAAGTCCATTGGGGTATCCCCTTTCAATATAACTTTGGTTTGTATCGATGTTATTTGGGGTTCCCGAGTACTCGGGGGTTAAGTATTAGGGGGTGGGGCATTTTGGCGTGGTCCGGGGGATCAGATGAGATTGTCAAACTGTGAAATCCCGAACATAAAACTTTGGATGGTGGTCCAACTTCATGCAAAGTTTCTAACATTTCATCAAGCCATCTCAAAATAATCGCTCGGACAAAAATATGTTGAAATGTTGATGAAAAATGATAATAATAATAATAATAGCTAGATTTGCAATTGCAATCAATAGCTGATGTCACCCCAGACTCCCCATTCGATGATTCCATGTTATTCGCAGCCTCAAAATCTACCTAGAAATCAATTTTCGTTGAAATCCCACAAAGTCGAACCTTTTACGTATTAAGGCAGCCATCTTGGAAATGGCAGCCATTTTGAAAATTTTTCGTCGCATACATTCCTTCCTCTCATCTTACTGAACATTTATACCAAATATGACCTAACTCCTCTTTGCAGTTCCTAACCTGAGAAATAGAATCCCCAATTTTTCAACGTAAAGTGGCGGCCTTCTTGGAAATGGCGGCCATCTTGAAAATTTAAAACACGCAGCATATAACTTCAGATGGTGGTGCGATTTTATGTTTAGTTTGAAATTATTCCATTCAGCCATTTCAAAATAATCGCTCGGATAAAATTAATTGGAAGAAGAAAGAAAAAAGAAGAAGAAGAAGAATCAGAATCAGAAGAAACGTAGAATAACAACATGTCACCCCGACTACGTATGGGGTGACATAATAATCAGAAGAAAAGTAGAATAACAACATGTCAACCCGACTATGTCTGGGGTGATATAATAATAAAAATAATTAGAAGAAACGTAGAATAACAACATGTCACCTCGACTTTGTCTGGGTAACATGATAAAAAACAATCTATCTGCAAGATATATTAAGACTTCACGTTAACTATGTTCTCAAAGTTGTAGTATATTTCTTGTATTTTTTCCTGGAAACGACAGAATTTACCTTAGTTTTCAAAGTTTTATAATAGAAAACAATGAATGGCAACATATCATTTATATTTTTGGAACAAATGATTTAAAAACTACAAAATTTCTTAAAATGAGAAAAGCCTTCACGAAATAATATCAATTAAAGTCGATCTACCTCAAGATTCGGAAACAACCAGAGTGACTGATACAGCTAAAAATCAGCTAACCAATGTAAGATCTGCAAATTTGAATCATAATAAATCTAAGGTTATTAGACACTATGCTTTTTAGACATATAGAATAAAAACCACCTGCACTTCGTACTGTGCCCTAGACAAATCGGCTCTCCATGCTGCACAAAATAAATATTTTATTTACTGCATGATGCTCCATCATAGTTAGGGTTATATCGAAGAACGTGATGTTTATGGATATTAAGTTGGAAAGCTGCAATGACGCTGCCTGTATATAAAAAAAAAACATGACTCATACTTAATGTCATATGATTAAAATTTTGTGTCAAAACGTAGACAAGAGGAAAGCTGTCCTAGATTGCTTTTACTTTTGCAGTATATTTAACACATCGGTCAGACTGAAAATTTGAAGAGTACACAAATCTGCAATATTTAACCTTCCATTGAAGTGGCATAGTTTACTCCAAAAAATTTTGTTAAATAGAAGCAAAAATTTGATAAAAATTACTAAATCAAACAACTGACATAAATTATAAAAAAGGAAAATAGGTATAACACATCCACACCTCTGATATATGAGCATTTAATGCTTAAGGAATATCTCTTGTCTAGAAAATATTTGTTCAGGACAAAAATGAAAATGCTGGCTGAAATTTGACGAAATATTAATTCAAAGTCTTTATATTTATGGCATCAATTATGAAAAAAATTTACTATCATGCATATCTAAATATGTATTTGTACCAGTCGATGAAGCGTCCAACAACGTTTCAATAATTTGAAAGAAATATTATACTGATGTCCAACAAAATGAATTGGCAAAGTCTGACCCTTTCGAACGTACTAATTTTGACGAAAAGGCATTATCCAAACAGCACTACAGCGATACGGATATGCTCCAAGTTCCACCAAAAGATAACACCTCGCCTACTACATACTTGGTTCCTAAGCTTCACAAAAATCCCTACAAACATCTTTTTATTTCGGTACAAGTAACTGTTCTACCACTAAATCATCCATCCATTTAACAAGTGCATTTACCTGTATTAAAGAGTTAGTTATCCAATACTGTTAAAAACGTATCAAAACTCTAATGTAAATTACTTTTGGAGTATCATAAATTCCATTGAAGTTTAAGATAAACTAAAATCAATAAAAAGACCCTTTGGTTTTCGTCTTTTGACAGTTATGATTTTTCTATACTTTATACAACCCTTCTACATAAAAATTGATTAAATCGAAACTTATTAAATGGTCTTTTAAATTTTCTGTTCTACACTTCATTTGTTGTAAATAAAAAGCAAGGATTCTTTTCTAACACCACCAACAAAAAATCATTGTTCCTGGACATGCGATGTCATGATTAAGGCACTGAATCTTTTGCTAGACAACATTTTTGTTCGTTTTGGCAACATCGTCTGTCAACAGGTCATTGGAATTCCCATGGGTAGAAACTGTGCACCTCTCATTGCAGATGTCTTCCTGTTCTGTTACGAACGGGGACTTTATAAAAAAAAACTACAGGCTGGAACCATACAAAACAGTGATCAACTTATTTCAATTTTCAACCATAACAGCAGTTATATCGACTATATCCTTACTATTGACAATCCCCTATGTCGACCTCATTTACCCACAAGAACTGAAACTTAATAAAGCAAACAATGATTCTAAATACTGCCAATTTCTCGATCTAACTATCATCGTTGACTCTGGAAAAATTAAAACTAAAATTTATGATAAAAGGGATGATTTTGATTTCACTATTACTAATTTCCCTTTTTTTGATGGCGACGTTCCTGCAGCGCCATCATACGGGGTGTATATATCTCTACTGGAACGATTCGCACGCGTCTGATCTACTCTTGACGACTTTAATGAACGTAAGCTTACTATCACTTCCAAACTATTACAACAAGGTTACATATTTCATATATTTATAAACACATTGAAGAAGTTTTATAGAAGATATGAACATTCGGTATCTAAATATAATGCGACTCGGACACGGCTTATTACTAAAGGCATTTTCCACCCTCGTTTTTACGGAAATGTTGTTAAAAATGTCAAAAATGATAAAAAAAATCCAGAAACACTGGGACGTAACCTACATTCTTTACGTAATAGGGGATATTGACCGGATATTCTTCATGATTCCGTTAAATTGGCTTTGGGATCCAATGATCTGAAGAGTTTACAATTATACTGGCCACTCACTGATACTGCCGATGTCTACTGAAATCCATGATGATTCCTTACCAAAACCTTCGGGAAGTTTTGAATTTGATTATTATTCCGTAGTGCGACAGTGTTTACCAGCAGACTAGGCTCCTTGAGCTAGCCGGCACTCCTCGACCCATCTTTCTAATGTGCGTTTTGTCTATTCTTTCCTTTTCAAGATTGTGGTCTTAGAGTTAGTGGTCTACCTGTATTGGGTTTTATTTGTTTGTTTATTATACTATAGGGAAACGGGATAGAGAAAGGGGAAGTTTGGGTACCCATAAACTGGTTTAACCCTACCACTGGCTGTTGCCAGTGCCGGTACCAAGTCCGGCTATCCCGAGTTCCTATCGTTATTAAGTCTCCCAAACGAAGTTGGGAGTCTGATTGTTTTTGTTGCGTTTCTTATTATTAAGTCTCCCAAACGAATTTGGGAGACTAATTGTTTTTGTTGCGTTTCTTATTATTATTCTTCTTTCCCTTTCTTCTCATCGCAATGAACTTGTCCGCGCAAAATCTCAGAGACCATCACATCCAGAGCTTTCAAATTTTGTAGGATATTAGCCCCATGTATCTAGATGTGCAATCATCAAAAATTTTTCAAAGGGGGTCCATTAAGGGTACTTTTGGGGGTATCAAAGGTTATAAGGGGAACCCCTGCCCAAATTTTCTGTTGAAAGAGATCTGAAATTGGATGTAATGAAGAAAAGAGTATTTGGTTGCCATGGAAACAAAACCAAAAGCATATTTTTTTGGAAAATTAGGTTTTCTGATAAAAAAAGGAATTTTAGGAAATACTTATTACTTAGATTATAAGGGGTACTCCTGCCAAAATTTGTTTAGGAAAGGGTCTGAAATTTGGTGTAATGGACAAAAGAGCATTTGGTTGTCATAAAACCAAAACCAGAAGTTATTATTATTATAATTTTTTTTGTTTGTTTTAAAAATTAGGTTTTCTGATTAAAAAAAGGAATTATGAGATATATGTATTACATAGGTAATGAGGGGAACCCCTGCCCAAATTTTTTTTCAAAAGGGAATCTCGTAATGCCTTGCTATCCGATATAGGAGTTCGTTTGGTAGACTTTTGTGTTTCGCTTGCGAACACAGTTATTACTTGTCTATATTTGTCTTTTGTCGTTTTATTGTTTTTCTTGTTCCGTTCCCTGGTTGATTGTGACATGTGATTGTAATGTTTGGCCATTGTAAGTGTTTCCTTTTATCTTTCCTTCATTAATATCTAAAAATATGTACAAACTATTTAAAAATCTGAAGCTGATTTGGTCCGGACATATGGGGACCGTGCTGGAAGATATTTGACGTAAAAAGGACTAAGTTTAATAAGTTTTAGTTTTGACATAACTGATCAAAAATGAAAAATGATAAATGATTTAAAGAATAAATAAAAAAAGGCTGATATGGCTTAAATATCTACATGATATAGGGAGCTAGATAATTTAAAAAAAAGTGTTGCGTTTCTTGTGTCGTTCAGTATTTGTAATGTAAAAATGTTTTAGTTCAACAGTTGGTATTCGGTATAATCCATCGCAATCAAAGTAAATCCATCATGAAAACTTTTTGGTATTTTTTCAAGTGATGTGCAGAATAAAAAATTGTCCGTCTTAAAAGCCACCGAGAAATGTGGTATCATGTAGGTAGAACCTAATGTAACAAATAACAAAATACCGAAGTTGCTGTGATTTTGTTGTCTGCATATGCGCATTTTGACAACTAATGTTTCATCAGTGTAGAACAAACCAAAACATTAGGAAGTCCATCAATCGAAAAACGTGTTAAAGCTGAGAGAGAACCAATAACCAAAAGGATCAAAATAGAAAATCCAAATTTGAGAAAAGGACAGAGCTATACACGAGGGAGATACCCCTTAGTTTTAAACAGAATTTGAATAATCTAGATAAAGCAAGTTATAATAAATTCAGTTTTCGGGTTGGTTTTTGAATACCCTCGGGGACTAACAATCTACAAGATGAAGCATCGGCCCAATTGGCAGTGAATAAAAAACACCCAAGTTACTGTGATTTTATTTTGCATATGCGCATTTCGACAACTTTTGTTTCATCTGTGCAGATCAAACCAAAACATTTGGAAGTCCATAAATCGAAAAATGTTTAAACGCTGATAGAGAACCAGTAACCAAAAGGATCACAATAAAAAATCCAAATTTGAGCTAAGGACAGAGCTATGCACGACGGAGATACTCCTTAGTTTTAAACAAAATTTTGTAAAATTTAGATATAGCAAGTTTCAATAAAGTCAGTTTTCGGGTTAACACTGATGTACTGACTACTGGGTTGGTGAATACCCTCGGGGAATAGCAGTCCAACAGTAGAGGCATCGGGCCAGTGGTATCTATTTCTAATTTAAACAACTGGCATTTTAGCACAAGTTATCAAAAATCAAAATCATAGAATCATGCACATTTTGACATTTGTATAATTAATCCAAAGAAAAAAAAAGAAAAAATGGGAAAAAACTGTTGGAGATTTGCTCCGAGAAAATTGGTACCTTGTTAGAGAGAATAATAAGTAAACAGTTAAGTTTAAGTTTAACAACGGGTATTTAAGGTAGATCGGTAGTCTTCCGCCATTTTGAATTTGTTATATATACTGTTGTGGTATCATCTGCCTTTTAAATATGCAAATATTTTTATTTGTAATGCATCAATAAATATTATATCAGTGACACAAAAAGCAAAGGATCTACATTGACTTAATTTTACATGTTTCTATCTAATTGGATGATGTTTGGTAATTTAATAATTAAATAGGTATGAAGAAGATATTTGAAAAAGGGAGATAATTTGATGAAAATATTTTACATAGATATCACTATGAAAATTAACATATTTCAATTTATATGGAAAACAAAGTCGGTGACCCCCATTTTTCTTTATATTTTTTGAAAGTATGTTTAAATGTCTAACACATGTGTAAAGTAGAAAGAAATCTATGGAAAAGTTTTAAAGAAATCAACAATATACCTGTTTTTCCCTATATATTCATTAGAAATATTTGATTATTTTGATATCAGTTATTTTAAAAACAAGCACGGTGACCCCCCTTTTTTATTTTTTTATTTCAATGCTAACATAATAAGGAAACTTTCCTGAGAAAATAAAGAAAATCTATGGAAAAAAAATTTGGACTACCCATCTACCTTAAGTATAAAACAACGGCAGTAGTATAAGAAAGAAGGAACAAGGGATGTGTTAATTACAAAAATCCATAGACATGGGAAAAACGGGAACACAGAAAAAATGGTACAAATGGGAGCTACAAGGCAAGGGAAAAAAAGACGACATTGAGAGAACCAAGGCACTTATTCCCATAAAAACCGGGAGTGATATCAGGTTGGTGCTCCGGAAGTTTAAGCATGTCCTGCTCTGCAAGCTGCAACCGTCACACTATAAGCGAGTCAATCTATGGTTTAGTCAAAACCAGTTATAACATATTCCATTTAGTTTTGAGAAAGTGTACTTCTAGTCTCAAATCTGAACTTTTTTTAGCAATTTGCAGGAGCTAAACGTTTAGCAATTTTTGAAAAGTGGACTATCGACACAACTTTAGACGAATCAAATGCATTTTTCGCAGAAACTCTTCATGGAATCCCTAGCATCATCGTACGTACGAATTATCCATACTTAGATAGTCATTGCAATTTTGCATTATTCCAAACGCTAAAAGTTTAGCAAAATGTCAGAAAAGCTCATGTTTGAGACAGAGAATGGATTTTCTCAAAATTAAATGGAATATGTTTAACTTTACCAACCAAAATTTCCGAATTTCAAACGTTGATAAATTCTCTATTCCTCAACGGATCCTTGTCAAAATAGGCTCATTTGAAAGCGCTCTTAATTGTCTTTCATTTTGTGTGCAAATTTTGCGTTTCATAATTGCGGGTCAAAGGGTAGGTCCAAATGTAAATGAGTACACTTTGACGATCGAAATTTCCTTTTCCAATCAATTTCAACGCTGAATTACCAATTGTGTAGTTCAAATGGTCAACAAACAAGTAAATAAACAAACAAAAAATTGAAAGAATGAATAAATAAAAAAGTTATTGATAGGAAGCAATTGAATCAGCCCCCCTTTTCTTTTATCTAACAATATTTTAACTAATACTTGTTTTTAAAAACTTCCACACACTGTCAAAAGGTCAAAGTATGCAAGCTGTCAATATAAATTACACAAAACCAAATGTAAAATACATTTACATTCATTTTTATCAGAACCTTCGAAAGTGACAACTTTACCAATTAAAATTTCCGAATTTCAAACGTTGATAACTTCTTTATTCCTGAACGGATCCTTGTCAAATAGGCTCATTTGAAAGCGCTTCTAATTGTCTTTCATTTTATGTGCAAATTTTGCGCTTTATAATTACGGGTCTGAGCGCGCAGCGCTCAGAGCAAAGGGTAGGTCCAAATGCAAATGAGTACACTTTGATGATCGAAATTTCCTTTTCAAATTAATTTCAACACTGAATTACCCATTGTGTAGTTCAAATGTTCAACAAACAGGTAAATAAATAAACACATAAATAAAAGAGTGAATTAATATAAAACTTATTGACAGAGAAACAATTGAATCAGCCCCCCCCCCCTTTCTTTTATCTAACAATATTTCAACTAATACTTGTTTTTAAAAACTCCCACACACTGTGAAAAGGTCAAAGTAAGCAAGCTGTCAATATAAATTACACAAAACCAAATGTAAAATACATTTACATTCAATTTTATCAGAACCTTCGAAATTCAACATATTCCAATTACTTTTGAGAAAGTGTACTTCTAGTCTCAAATCTGAATTTTTTTTAACAATTTGCAGGAGCTAAACTTTTAGCAATTCTTGAAAAGTGGACTATCGACACAACTTTAGACGAATCAAATGCATTTTTCGCAGAAACTCTTCATGCAATCCCTAAGTTAATCTTACGTACGAATTTTCCATACTTAGACAGTCATTGCAGTTTTGCATTATTCCACACGCTAAAATTTTCGCCAAATGTCAGAAAAGCTCATGTTTGAGACAGAGAATGGATTTTCTCAAAATTAAATGGAATATGTTTTATGTCAAATCCACGTAGACGTGAAACGTACAAAAAGTAGCTGCAAATGTCCGTTTTCATTTGGGACACAGGCACGTAAAATCTTTCTATAATGTCATGGTGACGGCCATACAATTTCTGATGGGATCAAGGTAACAAAGTCTGTATAAACTGCATGCTCGACAGTAACGAATAAACTGTTAAATGTACACTCCCGAGGCTATAGAGGTAAGTAAAAGCGCCGCTTAGAAAGGAAAGTTCATAAGTGGGAAGTTCAATTATCACGTTTGTCATATATCTTACATTGCAAAAGTCAGTCTTCGTCAATGTATATCAATAGGTTAAGGTGCATAAGTTGGTCTATCAGTAAACTCGTTAATTTGAAACTTATTTGGATAGATCTAGTGAAAATATTCCATGAATTTAGGATTACTAAAAGAAATCAAACATTTTGTATATATAGAAGACCAAATATCAAAATTAAAGTACATTTGATATTTGTCCTATATTTCAAGAAATTAGAGAAAAAATTAAAAAGAAAAAAAATTATAAAAACTATGGCAGATTTGCTCCGGAAAATGGGATATCCTGTTGGTAGTAACATGATTTACAAATGTCTTAAATAAATAACTATCGATCTTATTGGTTTATCTAGTATATTTAGAGACTCAAAAATTATCAAACTTATTCCTCCTTATTTTGATAATATGAAACCACGCATTATTTCATATACTTACAAAAACCTACAAGAGACCTTATTTTTAATTATTCATCAGTTACCAAAAATCCTGAAATTTATCAAAATTCACCCTTGACCTGAAATTGTGCAAGCTCGAAGTTTCGATATGAACCTAGTGGTCATGTTATTACAGGAGACCTAAACATCGTCCAGGACCGAGAGGTAAAAATTTTTCTCCAAAAAGGACCCAAATATAAGTCTCCTTCAAAAATTATTTGGAAGGAATGTCGTGAGGTAATTAAAAAAGCCGTCATGTCATTCTATAAAAAGTGGTGTAAAAGAGAAAATGCGGATGACAAATCTTTAGACACTTTCATTAACAAATGCATGGAAGTTGTTGATATCCGAATAAATCATTTTGAAACACATTATAAGCAGCAGAATTCCATTCCTGCTATTTCGAAAATCAAACAGAAGTTAAAAGAATTGGAAAAAGAGTATATATTTGTACCGGCAGTTAAAGCAGCCAATAATGTGGTCGTTGTTTGACGTAAGTATCACATCGAGGTGCTTTGGAATGAAATTACCAATTCTAGTACATTTCAAACTACCACGTCAACAGAAACACAAATTATTGATGATCACATGATAGCTACAGCTGAACTTAAAGCAACTTCTAATTATAAAAGCATTCCCACTATGTATTAGCTTCCTAAACTACACAAAAATCCTTTCAAATTTCGTTTTATTTCGGCATCAAGTAAATGTTCAACTACACATTTTTCTGTTTTATTGACCAGTGCACTTACTACCAAAAAAATCTCGTCATCAACTTTAGCAACAAATGTTATGAATACAGTGGAATTAACTACTTTCAGAGTGTTAAAAATTCGGTATTTTGTAAGACTTGGATCTGTTAATGAAGCATACATTTCCATCGATAGCTATGATTTTTCTAACCTTTATACTACATTACCGCATACACTCATCAAAGAGAAATTTTCGTATTTGATCAAATGGTCCTTCAAAAAATCAGGATGTACGTACATTTGTTGCAATACATTTAAATCGTTCTTCAGTGACGACAAACATGACAAATATACCAACTGGACTTGTCAGGATATGATGAAAGCATTAAATTTTCTTCTTGATAATATTTTTGTTCGTTTCGGTCATACAGTCTATCAGCAAAAGATAGGTATTCCTATGGGTACCAACTGTGCACCTCTCATAGCAGATTTATTTTTGTATTGCTACGAGTCACAATTCATGGCAAAATTCAAAAAGACCCTTCTAAACAGCAGTTAGTGGATAAATTTTACAATACATATAGATATTTGGACGATATTTTGGCTTTAAATAATCCTGAATTTTCTAAATTTACAGATGAAATTTATCCTGCAGAACTTACTTTAAATAAATCCAATAGCAGCAGGGATTATACTCCTTTTCTTGATCTTGATATATCAATAAATCAAGGAAAGTTGAACACTGAGATTTATGATAAAAGGGATAATTTATAATTCCCTATAGTCAATTTCCCCAATCTCGACGGCGATGTTCCGTAACCCCTTCTTACGGGGTCTACCTTTCACAACTTGCTCGATATGCACGAGTATGTAGTACTATTTCTGACTTCAACGACCGAAACCTTTGTCTCACTGAAAAAACTTCTGCATCAAGGGTTAAGATATCATAAATTGATAAAAACATTCTCTAAATTTTATTATAGATACATTGACTTATTAAGAAAATTTGGTTCTACATGCAGGGTTCTTATACATCAGGGCATTTCACATCCAAACTTCTATGGCAATATCATTTACAAAGCGCATAAATTCAAAAATTGTCCTCCAAACTTATTAATCCGTTGAACAAACTTATTCATAAAGGATATAAATACAGCAATCTGCTTAATTGAACAAGATAAACTGACATTTTTTTATGTGATACCTTATATAAGGATTGAAAGTTATTTAGTAATATTAAATAACAAGTAATAACATTAATGTTTGCAATAAAGATTATTAATTGAAAGAAAACAGTTGATTTAATATGTGCTTGAATAGAAGACATAAAAAGTCACGTAAATAGTACTTACAGTTGGTTGAACGCTCAACGTTACAACATGAACGGAACGCGAACGGAGTGTACACGAGAGTGGAGCGAACGGAAAACGGAATGAATTACACGCTTCAAACGAGTCGTTGCATTCATACACGCTTCAAACGATTCGTTGCATTCATACACGCTTCAAACGATTAGTTGCATACATACACGCTATACACGGAACATCTACACTGAATGAACGAAATATATCATTTCAATCGTGTATTTCGCTCCTATCGTGTGTGTACACGATATGAATTAAATACACGCAAGAATTTTGATTTGATTGGCTAACGTGAGAATTGATAAAAATTGCAAATTTGTTGAAAAAACGAAACTTATAATAATTAATCTAAACTCTTTGAATGACGATAAATTTAACCAAAATTATTTTAATCAAAGTCTGAATAGATATTAGTTCTGTTTAACACAAAAAAAGTTCCTTCGGAGATTTTTCAAAGTCAAACCCTTGCGTTTTGTCATACAAATACAAATACATTTTATATTTTATTGGCACAAACTCAGCCTTCGGTTACATTTTGGCCTGAGAAACGGGACCTGGGATTGATACAGTGGCAGCAAACAACATGTTCAAATTTGTATTTGATAAATGGCGATTACAGCGTTACATTTCATTAAAGAGTTGAACACAGAACATCTCAAGAACCGATATGATTTTTTTTATGCAAGAAGATGATCGATTTATCAGTACACAAAAACATAACTTGCTTACATGAAACAAACCTGTAGTACTTAGATTCATCTGCATTGTTTTGTTTAACACTTTGTTTGTGCTTGTTTCAAAACGTTTTAGCACTATATAGTTTTCGGAAAGGTTGCATTTATCATCAGTGGCAACAGTGTAATAGTACCCTGTACATACTAAAAGGGTATAGGGGTCAACATAATAAAAAAAAATCAACAATGTGGCCAACCATAAAGTGAAACACACACCGGTTGTAAATGCATCAAAAAGGATTTTCTATAACCTTTTCTATTAATTTCCCCCTTTAGTTGTTTAGGCCACTGTTTTTTTGTTTTTTTTTTATTTTTGGTTTTACGAACTTTTGGGTAGGAGGAAGGTCAAACTGAATAAAAAATAAAATTCTAGAAAAATTTAGGTCGGGCAAAAAAAAACGTAATTTTGGATTAAGATAATAGAAATTTTATTGAATAACAGACCAAATATTTGAATGGTAGGAAAAAAATTCAAAAAGCAAATCTTTTTATTCAAATTTGGGCCTAAATTTCTAAGGTAGGAGGGTTCGTAAAACTAGAAAATGAAAAAATCAACGGCCTTACAGAAAAAAAATATCCAGCTGTCTTGCCTAGAAGCAGTGCAGTCCCTTTTCTCAAATTTGAACACCTGCATAATGTGATAATGATATTCTGGTTCTGACAGGATGAATAAATTTTCATATTCCACATATGTTGAATAAAGCCCTGTGTTATTTCCCGCAAAGTCTATAAGAATGCAATTTTCGGTGTTTATCATTTATCATTAGAGAAAAAGATTACACCACTTTACCCGGATTTTTACCATAATTTATCCACTCTCCATAGTTAGATTTGAAAATTTTAAAAAGCAATTAAAATTTAAATATCTCTATCATTGAATGTATGTACACTTATGTTTAGGTAGATCATGTCTCTTCCTTTTTGATAGTGTGAAAATAAATGCATGGTGAATGTCATTTCTTTGAATACCTCGTGGTACATTTAATAACGAATTTTGTTTTTTTGGCTATTCATCA
>MJUU01026710.1:0-14589 GCA_002080025.1 Modiolus philippinarum
GCTCCATATTAAAAAGACATAGTATATTCATATAATAAATTGCATGCTAAGAATATTGTTCACCTCTTGTTGAAGACCCTCAGGCGACATCAAGATGTAGACGGGAATAAAAGCCCTGTCCTTGATAAACGAGTTTTCTATGTATCGTGTGCGTTTTTGTCACATGTACATTCACTCCATATCCTTTCATTTTTCCTATATAAAGGCCACCAATTTATGAAAAAAAAATATATCTAGTTGAAACAATATGTTTACTACGCTACCCTCTTTAAATACAAATAATTTTGTTTGTTTCTTTTAAGCTTAGTTCATCGTTTGGGATCGTCACTATCTGTTTTCAGTGATAGTCAATAATTTTAAAACCTGTTGTTCGGGATTGCCAAGAGCTGGAAATAAAATGAGGATTCCGCCGTTATCCAGTACTTAATGAAAAGCTAGATTTCATATACAATAAGTCAAATGTTGCACATTACATAAGCGTCGAAAACTTAAGTTTTATAAAGGCGTTTTTAAATGAAAAGTGTTATAATGCAGATTTTCAGCAATAAAATTGAAAATTGCAAATTTCTTCCCCAAAATCTCCGAAGTTTCAAAAGATCGTAAATTAGTATCTGTCACGAATATTCATAGACATGTTAGCTACATTTAAAGCATAAAAGACAAATATATTATTGAATATAAATATGATTTATTTGTAAGTGAAAGCATCACCTTCTTCTGTTTTCAAGTTGTTTACAAATCTGCAGGCGGGATAGCCACTGTAGATGGGATTGCCGGTAATAGGGTGTGATATTTGCATATAAGGTGTTTGTTTGTTGTTTATGCGGATGGCCAATGAACAAACAAAAGTTTGATTTGTTTACTAATTTACATAAAAATGTTTAGGTAAATCTGAGAATAATTTTACAGAACCAATATCCAGTTTTCGATTACTTTTATTAAAATAAATTTGTTTACAGGTTAAAATTTTTTGTTGACACTTTGTCAAGTAATAATTAATTTTTCAATTCGCAATCGAGATTAACTCCCGACCAACATGTTTTGTTTAATCGATAGACCCCAGGGCATTATAACAATAAATACAGGTGTTCAGTTAACCAGGTATGCTTCCTCTGTTTTTGACTCAAGTTTTCTGTTAAAATAACATACAAGGGTAATGGAAAACTTGTTTACCTTTTGTTGTAAAATTATGGTAATGCATTGCATGAAGCAGCAAAAAATTAGCTCTCCGTTGGTGTATGCCATATCATCCTTTAACAGTTACTTAAAAAGATATTTGGTCGCGGCAAATTTCGTTGTGGCTACTTTAATATGTAGGTTGGTATTGAGAACTACATATCCGTCTGGCACATGACTTTTGTCCTTGACCTCAATTTCACGGTTTAGTGGCCACGTTAAGTTTCTCTTATTAAGTACCTTTCTCAATAACTAAAGTGGTAGGTTGATAATATTTAATATGTTAGTTTCAGGCCGATAAGTGATTAGTTTTTAACAAAAGAAATGGAACTCTTCATTAAACGAAACAAAAAAGGTCTACTCAGATTGTTTTCCGTAGTTACAAATTCCAAAAAGTTGTTTCTAACGGGAAAATTGAATGATATTTCATTAAGTACATAGAAATAATGTCAATATTCGCCGTTTGATTGTAAAGTTTGTAATTAGTGCGTAAATTGCGGTTTAAGTGGACTGAATTGGTTGTCTATAATTCTGGATGAATTAAATATACATCTCCGGATTTTCTCCAAAATTGGCATACTGATTCATAAAGAATTGATGAATACGTGTGCAAAATTTCATTTCCGCCCTTCCACGCATTTACCCAGAATAAAACCCCAAAGTTAGTGTATTCTGCTACAATACTGGCTCTATTTTTAGAAATGAAATCGAATTTACCTACATACGTCATGATTACAACTTACGAGTCAGAGGCCCATTCAGGTAATCATAATTTGATTTTTGTCTATAGTTTGTTTTAATGTATTAAATGGAACAGCAAACATTCTACTACGGCTCCAAATAAATATTTAGATACACAAATCTAGAAACATTCCCGTTAATTTCGTATAATTTTACCATAATGGGGTACATTGATCCCTGTGATTGCCTCGGCAGTGTTTATAAATAACATTTACCGCCAAATAATGAACACAATGGAAAATACCACCCTCACTTATTCCTTGGTTACGGGATATCATTTTGGATCTTGAAAATATACATCTTTGAAATCAATTATTTCATATTTTCCCTTCAAGATTAATCCTTTGGCTATCTTTTAATACAGAAATTGTGTCCGCCCCCGGTAATTTTTTGCCTTTTAATAATATTTTATTGGCGCCAGGTTAATTTTTGTGTGGTCGCAGTGAAGACACTTGACATCAACTGTAAACAATTTAACGTACAATAGCAGACCAATTGTTCACTTTTATTTTGTAAATGTATTTGTTTTACTAATGCATCGTTCCTTTGTGATTTATATACTCGAACAAGCTTAATATCTAGCCGTTACTATGGACCAATAACAGACGGCGCGTTTCTAAAATATGGCTGATGAAGTAGACGCCCACCTCATTAGCATGTTTAGAAGGGAGATAATTTCACACAATGACTTTTTGGACTGAATTTGTCTTGTGTAGTACCTGTAAGTTTGACATATGCCTTGCATCCTTGACCTCAATTTCAAGGTCTAGTGACCACGTTAGGTTTCATTGACTACATATCAGTCTCCATATATGACTTTTGTCCTTAACCTCAATTTCACTGTGTAATGGCCATGTTAAGTTGGAATTATTGTATCCAATAAACAATTTTTTTTTCTGTTTGTTTTTTGGCCGGGGGGATATATAGGAATCACACCCTCTGCCCCTGTGTCTATATGTCAGTCCTAGTACCATTTCCTACTAAATGGGTGCTTAGATTTTAATGTTACACAGTTGTACATGTAACATTTTACCTGAAGATGTACATGAACACATATTTTGCCGATAGAAATTTTGAAAGGGAGAAAATTCAACTTTGAAGACATGTATTTTATGAAAAAAGGGAGATGTACATAATAGAAATGCTATACAATGAATTTGATAATGTAGAAATGATTATGGATAACTTCAGAATTTGTATGAAAAAAA
Organism: Modiolus philippinarum; assembly: GCA_002080025.1. Classification (NCBI taxonomy): domain Eukaryota; kingdom Metazoa; phylum Mollusca; class Bivalvia; order Mytilida; family Modiolidae; genus Modiolus; species Modiolus philippinarum. The sequence goes on from MJUU01026710.1 coordinate 3,126, forward strand.
ATACTTTTATATTATTCAACAGTTTCCTCATTTATTTCCTTTTAGACCATGCCTAGATCTAAGAATTGGAGAAAAAGTGCTGTGAAAAAGGGAAATAGCTGTAAAGGAAAGTATGCACTGACGGACGCGACTGAGGATCCTGGCCTCTCTAACAGGACTGAAGACATGGACTTGACTGAGGATCCTGGCCTCTATAAACACAGGACTGAAGACCTTACGTCTGACGTGACTGAGGATCCTGGCCTCGGTAAACACAGGTCTGAAGACATGATTGAAACAATGCCTGAAACTATGCTTTAAACAGTGCCTGAAACTATGCTTGAAACAATGCCTGAAACTATGTCTGAAACAATATCTGAAACTATGTCTGGAACATTGTCTGAAACTGTGACTGGAGCATTATCTGAAACTGGAACACTAGTAGAAACAATGCCTGGATCACCATCTGAAACTATACCTATGACATCATCCATTCCTATTCCTGGATCACCATCTGAAAATTATATCCAAAAAACAACTTCTACATTTGTGACTTTTGGAACAATGGATCAATGTAATGAGAAATTTTCTGAACAGTCCAGAGACAATCAGTGCATGTGCAATGCATTAGTTTTCCTATTTGATATGTATAAAAATGGTGACCACACTTCAATTAATCTGGATAATATTCTTCAGATTGGTGATCAAGTGTACCAAAATATTGTAGAAAATTTGAAAAAAGTTGGATTGTTTAGAAGCATATTGTTGTCACGTGATGATGTTCCTGAAATCATAGACACAGTTTATGGGAAATTTAAAATAAAGAAATTTGAAGAATTGATCGGTAGTGGAAGTAGCCAGTTGTCAATATCAGGACTTCCTTCTTTTCGAGATGCACTAACATCTGCAATACAAAAGCCCAATTTTCTTATCATTACAAAGGGAGCGATATCTTCTGCAATCTTGTTTCATAGTAATACCTTTTCTTTTTCTTTGATTCTCATGGCCATGGTAAAGATGGTTTGTCTGATTTCACTGATTTAGGTAGATCTATTTTGATTGGATTTGATAAGTTAGAAAATCTCATTTCATATCTTAATATATTTTATTCAAGTTTGTTGATAGATCTAGAAACAGAATATAATATTTTACCAATTTCATTTGAGCAATCAAGAAGTTCCATTCAACTGGATAAACAGCTATTGGAGAGTTACTTCAAAGACCAGTTAGAAAAATGAACAAAACAAAGTGAAGAAAGAAAATTAACTAGATCAGAATATATGAAAAATTACATGAGAAAGAAACAGAACAACATAAAAAACAAGGAAATAGAGAGACAGAGAGATTTGAAACGAAAGCAAGACAGTAGAAAAGATGCAAAATATAGACTAAAAGAGGCTAAAAAGGAACTGGCTAACAAGCAAAAGGCAAGAAAAAATCCATTGTATAGAAAAAAGGAGGCTATAAATGAACTTGCTGGCAGGCAAAAGGCAAGGAAAAATCCACTGTATAGACAAAAAGAGGCTATAAATGAACTTGCTAATAAGCAAAAGGCTAGAAAAGATTTTACTTTTTCTCAAAAAGAATTAAAAACTAAACAAAAGGCTAGGAGAGATGTAGTGTATAGACAAAAAGAGGGTCAAAATGAACTGGCTTGCAAACGAAAGGCTAGAGAAAATGTAACTTTCTCTAAAAAAGAATTAAAAGCTAAACAAGAGGCAAGAAAAGATGCAGTGTATAGACTAAAAGAGGCTCAAAATGAACTAGCTAACAAGCAAAGGCCAAGGAAAAATCCAGTGTATAGACAAAAAGAGGCTAAAATGAACTGGCTTGCAAACGAAAGGCTAGAGAAAATGTAACTTTCTCTCAAAAAGAATTAAAAGCTAAACAAGAGGCAAGAAAAGATGCATTGTATAGACTAAAAGAGGCTCAAACTGAACTAGCAAACAAGCAAAAGGCAAGGAAAAATCCAGTGTTTAGGCTAAAAGAGGCTCAAAATGAACTAGCAAACAAGCAAAAGGCAAGGAAAAATCTAGTGTATAGACAAAAAGAGGCTCGAAACGAACTTACTTACAAACGAAAGGCTAGAGAAAATCCTGCAATATCAGAGAAAGAAAGAATAGTCAAACAAAATTTTCGGAAGCAAAATAGAAATAAAAGTAGGCAATATGATATAACTAGCAAGAGAAAACAAAGAGAGGATCCCCAATTTGATCAACATGAACAAGAATCCAAAAGACAGAAGGTGAATGGGTCAACACTTGGCAACTGCATTGAAATATTTTTGAACAAGATAAAAGAAGGACCAACTTATATATGCACTTGCTGCAATCAGACTTGGTTTTGTGATTCAGTTATCAATGCTTTCAGTCTAAAACAGTCTGTTGAAGATGACATGAAACAGTGTTTTACAGATTTTAAATCAATCAATGATATAGAATAGATCTGTCACACATGTTCATCTTCTATTAAAAAGAAAAAAATTCCAAGACTTTCAATTGCTAATAAAATGGGGTTTCCTGAAAAACCATCAGAATTGAATTTATATCCCCTAGAAGAAAGGTTGCTGTCATTAAGAATACCATTTATGCAGATACGTCAGTTACCAAGAGGAGGACAGCTGTCAGTAAAAGGGAATGTTATTAATGTTCCTGTAGATATTCAGCCTACAATTAATTCATTGCCACATACTATTGAAGACTCTGGAACTATAGTTGTGAAATTGAAGAAGAAGCTTTCCTACAAATCATGTGATTTCAGTGAAAATATTACCATTGGCTGTCATATGCGGTTTACATTACTTGATGAGAACTAGTGAAATGCTTAAAGCATCTGGCGTACAAATTGATAATAACTGGATTACAAAAATCAATGCTTCATCAAAAGATGTGAACGAGGAAAATGCAGAATTCAATGATTCGCAGGATAAATCTGAAAATAACGATAATGATGACTCTGATCATTTCAGCGAGATTGCATGTAGGAAATACTGACACACTATTGGATGAAATATTAGATGAAACTAGTAATGTTAATAATGCACAATTAGTTTTTGCACCAGGTGAAGGACAGAGACCTTTAAGTTTGTATAGTGATCCAGATGCAGAATATTTGGCTTTTCCAACTCTGTTTTGTGGGCAAAGAAGACCTGCCAATGATGAAAGAACCATGCCTGTACAATTTACTGATATTGTTAAGTGGGAATTAAGATCAGTTGATAGAAGAGTAGCTCAGTCTGTACCTAAACTGTTTTTTAAGTTGAAAAAGATACAGTTAAAAAATATTAGTGATAAAGTTAATCTGGCTCTTCGGAGATGCAAATCTGAAGGAAAAATATGGACAGCCAAAGATATTTTGACCCCATCAACTTTGAATAACATAGTCAATTTGGATGAAGGATACTATATTTTCAGATCATTGAGGAACTCACCAGTGTATCTTGAAAAGAAAAAGAAGGATGTATTTGCAATGATTAAACAGTTAGGATTACCTACATGGTTTGGCTCATTTTCTTCTGCAGATACAAATTTGAAAGATTTGTTAAGAATTCTGGGAAAATTAAATGATGGAAAACAATATAGTGACAGTGAATTAGAACAAATGGGTTGGCATAAAAAATCAAGGCTTGTACAGAAGGACCAAGTAACATGTTCGAGATACTTTGATTTCCGTGTTCAGTAATTTATCAAACTTGTGTTAAAAAGTGAACATAATCCAATTGGAAAAGTTACTGATTATTTCTTTCGTGTAGAATTTCAACAAAGAGGATCTCCACACATTCACATTTTGATCTGGATTGAAGGAGCACCAGTTTTTAAACAAGATTCCAACGAAGACCTTATACATTTTATTGATAAATATGTTTCCTTTTCATTGTCAGATAGTCCCATTGATTTAGTCAATATGCAAGTTCATAAACATTCAAAAACTTGCAGAAAGAAAGGTCACCCAATATGTCGTTTCAACTTTCCCCTGCCTCCTTTGGATAGAACACTTATTTTAGAACCACTTGACGAGGAAGTAGATAAATTCAAACAAATATTTAAGATAAATCAAGACAAAATCAATTCACTCCATACCTTTGACAACATTGAAGAAATGACATATCAAGAATTTTTAGATAATGTACTAGAGATGAATGAGGAAGACTACATAAAAGCAATAAGAAGTAGCCTGAATGGTCCTAAAGTATTTCTAAAGAGAAAGCCATGTGAAGTGCGTGTTAATCCATACATGTCAACACTTTTGCTTGCTTGGAAAGCAAATCATGATTTGCAGTTTGTATTAGATGCTTATGCATGTACTGTTTATATTGTTTCATATATTAGTAAATCGCAAAAGGGTATGAGTACTTTGTTAGACCAGGCAGCCAAAGAGGCCAGAGAGGGTAATTTAGACTTAAAGCGTAAAGTCAGGCATATTGGAAATTACTTCACAAACTCCGTCGAAACCTGTGCTCAAGAAGCTGTTTATTTAACATTACAAATTCCTTTAACCAAGGCAACGAGACAAGTAGTATTCATAAATACTTCTCCAGCTGATAAAAGAACATTCTTGCTTAAACAAAAATCATCTCTGGAAAAATGATCTCCAGATTCTACGGATATTGAAGCAGACAATGATATAAAACGTTACTCAAAAAGACCAAAGCAGCTTGAAAATTGGTGTCTTGCTGATTATATATCTCAACTAGAAGTAAAATTCCCACCTAAAGCACCCAACACAGAGGAAAATGAATCCGAGTCTGACCATGAATCTGACCAAGAGATAGATGAATTTGCAAGAATTGCAAGTGAAGAAAATAAAAAGATACATATTACCCTTAGAAATGGTATTACTATACGTAAAAGAGGTTCATTCAGAGTGATTAGGTATCCCCACTTTAGCAAAAAAACTGACTCTGAAAACTATTATAGAGAGCGTCTTATGCTTTTCTTTCTTTGGAGAAATGAGCAAACAGACCTTAAAGGTGATTATGAAACATATGAAAACATGTACAATTCTGTACAAAGAATAATTGAAAGTAAGGCAAAGCAATACGAGCATAATGTAGAAGAGTTAGACAGAGCTCTTGAGCAGGCACAAACAGATGATGATCAGTATGACCAACTAGCTACAGGAACTCAACAGGTCGAACAAGAAGATGCTGACATTGGTTCACAGGAATCAGAACAATACATATATTTTAATCCTAATAGACCACAAGAACAAAGAAATTATGATATTTCAGAAGAAGTTGGTGTATCTGCAAGAAATGTTGACTTAACAACACATGCAAACAGAATAAACGACAGTGATTATTTTACGATTGTAAGAGGTTTAAATAGTAAACAGTGGGAATTTTTCCAACATATTGTTACATGGATAAAAATGAAAGATGAGCCTTTGTATACTTTCTTGACTGGCGGTGCAGGTGTTGGAAAATCTGTTGTTTTACGCGCAATTTTTCAAGCTCTCCATAGGCATTTACATTCAGTAGTAGGTGAAGATCCAGACAGCATAAGAATTTTGTTATGTGCTCCAACAGGAAAAGCTGCCTATAATATAAATGGCTTGACCATCCACAATGCCTTCCAGATACAGCCAAATAAAGGATTTGACCAAACTTTGTCCTGTGATATTCTTAATACACTTAGAATGAAAAATAGAAATTTAACTTTAGTAGTGATTGATGAAATTTCTATGGTTGGCAACAAAATGTTTTCTTAATTAGAATCGAGATAAAGGAAAATCAAAGGAAACAGTCAAACTTTTGGAGGTGTCAGTATAGTTGCAGTTGGAGATTTTCGTCAACTGAAACCCGTATTTGATGGATGGATATTCCAATATCTTAGTAAAGGAACAACTTCTCTTGCACCAAATCTATGGAAAGAATTATTTAAAATGTATGAATTAACCGAAATAATGAGGCAAAAAGATGATCTAGAATTTGGTCAGTTACTGAATAGATTGAGAGAAAACAAACTAACTGAAAATGATTTTTCTATTCTCAGTACCAGAATGGTAACAATGGATGATCCATCATACAACAAGAACGCTACCCATTTATTTGTTCAGAATGACCTTGATGATCAATTCAATTTACAATTTATAACTACACTAACTTCTCAGAAATTTTCTGTAAAGGCAGTTGATTCTTTTGTTGGAAATTTGCCAGAATCTGTCAAAACAAAGTTGATAAACTCACTACCAAGTAAGCAGACTGATACTGCCAATTTGGCAAAAGAAGTTACACTGGCAATAGGAAAGAAATATGATCTGACTGTAAACATTGATGTTAGTGATGGACTTACAAATGGTTCCTCATGTCAGCTGAAATTTATGGAATATAAAACTAAATCTTCAAGACCAAGTATTGCATGGGTCAAATTTGATGACTTAAAGATAGGTGAGGCCACAAGGAAGAAGTATAGACATCTGTATAATAAAGACATTGACAAAGCATGGACACCCATCTTTGATATCAAGAGATCATTTAGCTACAGATATAAAAATTTTGAAAGAATTCAATTTCCCATTCGCCCTGTAGCTGGTAAAAACAATTCACAAATCCCAAGGTGATACGATGTGTGAGGTTGTTGTTGATCTACAATCAAAATGTAAGGCTAAGATTCCTCATATTCATTATGTAGCATTAAGCAGAGTGACATCATTATCGGGACTGCAGATACTAAAGTTTAATAAGGAAGACATAGCTATTGAAGATTGTGTTGAAGAAGAAATTGAAAGATTGAGAAAAGACGCAGCTATCCAGCTCTGCTTTAAATCCTTGTGTAGCTTTCCAACCAATTGTTTCAAAGTTGCTTTCAATAATGCCAAATCCCTGTATGGACATATCAGTGAAGTCAAAGAAGATCGAAATATCATTGAAGCTGATGTTGTAGGAATTGCAGAATCAAGATTGATCCATTCTGACTTGAACAGTGATTATACTATACCAGGGTTTCAAGAGCCATATCGTGTCGATCAGACTCAAAATAATCAAGAATTTAGACCTCCACATGGACTTGTTCTATATGTGAAAAATGATTGTATACTGCAGAATACATTAACATACACAACACCTTTATTAGAGTTTGTTATAGCTGATGTAATATCCCCAAGAAAACGTCTTTACCAGGTGGTTTTTTGTGTACAAAGCTCCTCAGTGCAAAGTTCAAGATTTGAAAAAAGCTTTTATGTCAAAACTCCGTCCATCTTTAGACTTGAATCATCCGAAAATAGTTATTATGATTTTAACCTAGATTTATTATCTGGTAATTCTGCTTTCATCAATTTTATGTCGGACAATTTTGGGTGTTCGCAAATTGTGTCAAAAGCAACAACTTAAAACAAGACATTGTTGGACTTGATTTTCTTGAATACTGGTTTGTCAACTCAAGTTGAAACTGAAGTGATTGATGCATATTGGTCAGACCAGAAAATAATTTATACAGCTATTGAATCCCAATGTACATCACAGACAGTAAAACCCATCTGTTAATTTTTGACACATTTTAGATTGCCTATGTGCAATCTTAAATGTGCATCGAGTGGTTGTATTTGGTAAATGGGTTTCCACTCAAACTTAATAAGTATATGTTATAAGGTAGACAGAGGTGACTGGATTTTTTTTCTTTCTTTTTTTTTGACTTTTTTTGTCTATCACTTTATCTAAAAAGAATAAGGCTTGAGGATGGAGCATTACTTGTATTAGTTCTGCCCTCGCCATCATTTTGACAGATATAAAGTTGAATTGGACTCAATTCCTTTTTTTTGTTTCTATAGAAAATCCAGCCACTCCTTGTAAATGTTGCTGAAAATACAGAATTTTGTCTTTTTTCAAAGCCTGAAAAAGATGACATACCATTTTTATTTTATTTTTATATTTGGAACATACTAATTTTTCGGATTTCTATAAGGCTCTAACTACCACAAAGACAGTAAAATATGAGTTTTGAATTTAGTAAAAAAAATTACGAGTATTTCTAAAGGAGCTGCATGAGTGATCATTTATTCAAAATTAGTTTCAATTAGTTTCAATTCATGGTATAAAACATAAAAGAAAATATTTTGTCTTTTTAGACTCCTGACAAAAAAGACAAAATATTTTCTTTTATAGTTATTATGATTTTAATCTGGATTTATTATCTGGTAATTCTGCTTTCATCAATTTTATGTCGGACAATTTTGGGTGTTCGCAAATTGTGTCAAAAGCAACAACTTAAAACAAGACATTGTTGGACTTGATTTTCTTGAATACCTGTTCAGTAATTTTGTAGTACCCTTTTTTATGAATATACATTTTTGAATATGGGATGTAACAACTTAATTTATTCTTAACTTATTGTTAACAAAATATTATCTGAAGAATTTTCTACTTGTTATTGTCAAAAGAGAAAATTGTTGTATTTATAATGTGTTTATATGTGTTGAGTACTCAAGTAACTATCATAAAGTGCAGATTTGGTTGCCTTTCTGGTGTCTGTGTGAGTGGTAATAGTTAATTTGCAGCAGTTCATTTGGCAAAAAGACAGCAACTTTTTATGTCTTAAAAGGCAGTATATTGGGCAAAACAATATGCCCGTAGTGTGTACTGAAGTGGTAAACCACTACATTTATATTGTATAAACTTGTAGATATGAGTTTACTCATTTATTGAAAAATCAGTTGTCATATATATCATTGCTGCTATAATAAATGATGCCTTTGTCATTACACTATCGTAAATTAAAGTTATCATACATTCAGTACCTAATATATTCACAAATTTCTTGAAAATCAGATGTGAAACGAATCCTTTTTACAATTCATATGTGAAATGAACAATCAAACGTACACTTAGATGTGGAATGAACAATTACAATTTAATTGAATGATAATGTGTTGATAAGGTGAGCTGCAAAGTTAGAATATGTGATTCCGAATGCCAACAGTGATGAAAATCATCTTTTTAAACCTGTTAACATCGGAAAATCCAGCGAGGTCTACGGCTGGATTTGAACCCCTGCTTTGTTGTCATCTATGGCACCACCGCCTGCACTATGTCCAGCGCCCTAGACCACTAGACCACCTAGGCTATATAAAAATATAGCTTTCGGTAACCTAGTTATTCCTCTCGTAGGAAATCTAGAGTTGTAACATAGTACACGATGAACATTTGATGGGTAGGAAATAGATAGAAGAAGGATAAGGTTGCAACAGGTAAGATACATAAGGTATATAGATAATAGTGTTGCACGCAGCTCTATATAATATGAATGATAATGTGTTGGTAAGGTGAGCTGCAAAGTAAGAATATGTGATTCCGAATGCCAACAGTGATGAAAATCATCTTTTTAAACCTGTTAACATCGGAAAATCCAGCAAGGTCTACGGCTGGATTTGAACCCCTGCTTTGTTGTCATCTATGGCACCACCGCCTGCACTATGTCCAGCGCCCTAGACCACAAGACCACCTAGGCTATATAAAAATATAGCTTTCGGTAACCTAGTTATTCCTCCTCGTAGGAAATCTAGAGTTGTAACATAGTACACGATGAACATTTGATGGGTCTAACTTTGCAGCTCACCTTACCAACACATTATCATTCATATTATATAGAGCTGCGTGCAGCACTATTATCTATATACCTTATGTATCTTACCTGTTGCAACCTTATCCTTCTTCGTTCATCGTGTACTATGTTACAACTCTAGATTTCCTACGAGGAGGAATAACTAGGTTACCGAAAGCTATATTTTTATATAGCCTAGGTGGTCTAGTGGTCTAGGGCGCTGGACATAGTGCAGGCGGTGGTGCCATAGATGACAACAAAGCAGGGGTTCAAATCCAGCCGTAGACCTTGCTGGATTTTCCGATGTTAACAGGTTTAAAAAGATGATTTTCATCACTGTTGGCATTCGGAATCACATATTCTAACTTTGCAGCTCACCTTACCAACACATTATCATTCATATTATATAGAGCTGCGTGCAACACTATTATCTATATACAATTTAATTGGACGTGGAGTGTGCAATTATCAAACAAGACTGATATGTAATCAAATGTGGAATGAACAGTCTGTTTAGCTTACAGTTCACATGTGGAATGAACAATTTACCAATTCAGAGGTGTAATGAAAAATCTAACAAAAATGTTTACAATTTAATTGGACATGGAATGAACAATGATGAAACAAACAGTTAAAACACTGATATGGAATGTGATGTGGAATGAACAGTCTGTACAGCCTACAGTTCACATTTGAAATGAACAATTTCAAAATTCAGAGGTGGAATGAACATTTTTCACAAATCATTAGAAATGCACAATATTTGATTTAAGAATTTTAATGATCATTATCGTTCATGTTTTTTATTGAAGAAAAATGTACTACATAACTGTCGATTTCAGAATATGGGGATAATAACAAAATTACTGTACAGAATTGTCAAGAGCTGAAATCCAAAGGGCAAAAAGACCCCCCCCCCCAAAAAAAAACAAAAAAAACAAAACAAAACAAAACAAAAAAATAAAAAAAGCTTAATATGTTGAAACTTAATATTGTTTATATACTAATAACAAAATTATATACTTTGTTTCATTAGATAACACAATTGTATACTATGTTTCATTAAATAACAAAGAGAAGTAATTTCATCACTATTATTTATAGTTATATCATCTATAATGTACATTTTTTTTCATAATAAAATTTGATTTTTTTTCGTGTTAAGCCTTTTCTTCTATATAGTAAAGAAAAAAGATGAGAGCAAAGGAAATTACAAAAAAAATCTACTAGACCATTTAGAATGAACTTGTGAATATTGATCCCTGGATTACCCTTTTCCAGATTTCTGTCCTGCATGTCCAAGTCCAATAAGGCCATCCTTAAAAAATTGTTCGTTTGCTGTTTATCGACAAACAGTTTTGGATGTGAGTAGGTAGGTAGGTAAATTTTTTTTCTCAAAAGATGTCAAAAGGGGGTTAATTTTAAAGAAAATGTGCTAAAAATAGAATTAAAAAAAATTTTGTCTGGGAAATGTCAATAAAATTTTTTGAGTAGGTAGGTTTTTTTATGAGTAGGTCGATAAACAGCAAACAAACAATTTTTTAAGGGTGGCCTAAATATGGATTCAGCTAAGGATATAGATGAATGAATCCTGACACTACCATAGCAGATTAAATCTACAACCCCTTTTCCAGATTTGTGTCATGCATGTCCAAGTCCAATAAATATGGATTCAGCTAAGGATATAGATGAATGAATCCTGACACTACCATAGCAGATTAAATCTACATACTGTATGTTCATAGTTTAACAGAGTGACCCTACATGAAATGCATCTAAAGATCTTCTTCTCCGAAACTAATGAGCCAATTGGAACCAAACTTGGTCACAATAGTCCATTTGTGATCCACTTCAAAGTTCATGATTTTTATGTTGGTACCTTATCCAAAAATGGCCACCATCGAGGAACATAGTTTAACAAAAGGACCCTGTGTGAAATGCATTCAAAG